>QGSO01000174.1:96957-238235 GCA_011037825.1 Carya cathayensis
TCCCGCCCTGCCCCCCCCCCCCCCCCCCCCCCCCCCCTTCCTCTCTCCCAGACTCTCCCTCCCTCTTTCTTCAAGTTATGCTCCTTCACCTTCAAGTTAAGAACTTTTGAAGTGGGAACATGCAATTCTCTGTGCCTCATGATCTCCTCCTCACCTTATTTCTCTTTTCTAGTATTTTCTCTGAAAGTCAAGCATGCAGCCAAAAAGACCGCAACTATCTCTTGTCCCTACCCTTTAATACTTCTTCACCTTCTTTAAATTGGTCTGCCACTGATTGTTGCAATTGGGAAGGTATTTCTTGTGATCATAAAGGTCGGGTCACTCATATTTGGTTACCCTCTAAAGGCCTCAGAGGGAGTGTACCTCCCTATATTGGAAACCTCACAAGTCTCTCCTACCTCAATCTCTCCCACAATGCATTTTCAGGTTTTCTCCCTGTGAGATTCTTTTCCTCCTTCAATCAACTCAAGGTCCTTGATTTGAGCAACAACCATCTAGCTGGAGATATATCATTATTATTTTCCTCTAATGGCGGCTCGTCTGACGGTTGGCCTTCCTCAATTCGATTAGTTGACATCTCCAACAATGACTTCAATGGGATCATCCAATATTGGTTCCTCCAACGTGCAGAGAAGTTGGACAAGCTCAATGTAAGCCACAACAGTTTCACAGGCTCTATTCCTAACTACCTCTGTATGCATTCTCCCTTTGTCAGGCTCCTTGATTTCTCTTTTAATTATCATAGTGGCCAAATTCCTGAGGGGCTAGGGGGATGTAGCGAACTAGAGATTTTCCGGGCAGGTTTCAACTCGCTCTCAGGACTAATTCCACATTATCTATACAGTGCGACAAGGTTAGAAGAAATCTCGTTACCTTCCAATAATCTTTCAGGACCCATTACCAATGACATTGTGAACCTTACCAAACTCACCAGTCTTGAGTTATATGACAATGAATTGAGCGGCAAGCTCCCTGTGGATATTGGAAAGCTCAACAGGTTAAAGCATCTACTCCTTGATAGCAACCACCTGACAGGTTCCCTGCCTCCATCTTTCATGAATTGCACAAAGCTCATGACAGTGAACTTAGGGCTCAATTTCTTTGAAGGAGATATTTCTACCCTTAATTTCTCCCGTCTTCATCAACTTGCTACACTTGACTTGTGGAAAAATAAATTCACTGGTAGCTTTCCAGTAAGCCTTTCCTCATGCAAGTCTCTGAGAGCAATTCGAATCGCCCAAAATCAACTAGAGGGACAAATCCCCCCTGAGGTGGTTCAATTAAAATTCTTGTCTTTCCTTTCACTTAGCTACAATAGGCTAACCAATGTCACAGGAGCAATCAACATTCTGATGCGTTGCAAGAGTCTTAGTGTACTCCTCCTTACAAAAAATTTTTTGCACGAGGCCCTGCCAGCAGAGGACAGCATAGTTGATCCTGACGGATTTCGGAATCTCCAATACTTGGGTCTCGCTCATTGTCAACTCACAGGTCAATTGCCAATCTGGTTATCAAAGCTTAAGAAGCTAGAAATCTTGGGTCTAAGTTTCAATCGTATCACAGGTTCAATTCCTGGATGGTTGTCGACTCTACCAAGGCTCTCTCGTATAAACTTGTCTCATAACTTGATTTTGGGTGAATTCCCTAAAGAGCTTTGTGCATTGCCAGCATTGGTATCAAAACAAGCTCTAATGGACAATAGTTCTTTGATTTTTTCAATCTTTGCAAAACGAAATGGTTCCCTTTTGGAGTTCAATTCCCTATCCAACATGGGACCAAAAATATCCCTTGAAAACAACAGCCTTAGTGGTAACATCCCCCTTGAGATTGGTCATTTGAAGCAACTTGTTGGTCTGTATCTTAGCCATAACCACTTCTCAGGCAACATTCCAGACCAAATATCTGAGCTTACAAACTTGGAAAGATTGGACCTCTCTGCAAATCAGCTATCTGGCGAAATACCAAAATCATTCGCTAGTCTGCATTTCTTGCATGAGTTCAGCGTTGCAAACAATAATCTCTGCGGAGCAATACCGTCAGGAACTCAGCTTCAGAGCTTTGACGTCTCTGCATATGAGGGTAATCCTGGACTTTGTGGCGCCCCCCTTCCCTACGAGTGTGGCCATATTCTTCATAGCAACAATGACATTCAAGATGAGGATGATGGACCTGCAATTAGATGGAGTCATATTAGTACTATTCTTGGCCTCATTACAGGATTTTGGGGAGTCATTGGTCCTTTGATTTTAAGCCATAATTGGAGAGCTGTGTATTTTGAGTTTTTGGAAAACGTGAAAAATAGACTTTGTGTAATGCTTAGGAATGTGCTTGGCTAGATTTCGTCGAAAGACAGTAATTAACTGATGTCTTAAATATTTATCTCTATTGAAACTACTTTGTTTGAATCAAATTGGGGTTTCCCTAATCAACTCAGTGCCCTAAGGAGACCACTCGGATGGCCATATCCAATTTGGACATACATTATCATTTCAGGTGAATTTTCAAAGGAACTTTGTGCATTGCCAACACTAGTATCAGAACAGGATCTAGGAGATAATAGCTCTTTTCTTTTACCAATTTTTTGCATAAACAGTTGTTGGTTTCACCAGTACAACTCCATCTACAACTAGAACCCAAATCTAGTCCTTAGAAACAAAAGTCTCAGCGGCCACATTCCTGTAGAGATAGCACGTTTGAAGCTACTCGGTTCATTGGACCTTAGCCATAACAACTTCTCTGGCAACATTCCAAGCAAAATATTGGAGCTCACAAACTTGGAAGATTTGGACCTCTCTGCAAATCAGTTTTCTGGTGAAATACCAGCATTCACTAGTTTGCATTTTTTGCGTAATTTTAGTGTTGCAGACAATGAGCTGTACGGAGAAATACCAACAGACACTCAGCTCCAAAGCTTTGATACCTCTGTGTATACAAGGGCAACCCTGGACTTTCTGGTGCCCCACTTCCCAAGCGTGGCCATCTTACAAGAGACAATAGAAACAAGAACATTCATGATGAGGAAGATGGAAATACAATCCCATGGTTTCATATTATTCTGGCACTTGGATTCATTACAGGATTTTGGGGAGTGTATGGTCCTCTGGCATTGAACCATAATTGAAGAGTCGCATATTTTTTATTCCAAGACAAATTAAAAGAGAGGGTGAGGTCTATGTGACAATCGCAGTGTCTCTGGCCAGATTGTGCAGGAGTAGTCAAGCATGCATATACATCATGTTCTTTGAATAATAAATTGTTTCTCTCTAGAGTTAGTCGTCAGTTTAGTTTCTCAAGTTTCAACTTTTCATCAATTTAGACGTGCTTTTTACTTTTATATCTGGTTCAATATGATTCCCTTGTTCCGCTACAATGAATTGGGAGCTGTTAAGCCAAAGACGAGGCAGTTTTAGTACCGTTTAAGAGAAAAAGGAAAAAAAATTAAATTGGTGATCTCTCTGGAGTTTGTTATCAATAAAGTTTCTTAACTATCATCTTGTTATATATTAATTATTTATAAATTTTGAAAATCTCATAATTCAATAGAGGTTATTTGTACAAATTCAATATTATATTTTTTTATTTACCTAATTTATTAATTATTAAAACTTATTTAAAAATTATAAAATAAATAAATAACTCAAGCTCGTTTTTTGGGTCGGGCTCGAGTTAGAGTTTTTTGAATCGAGCTAAACTCGGCAAGCCAAAGATTGGCTCGGCTCCACTCAATTTCGGCAATAAAAGTCGTCGCAAAATGTTGTTATTTTTAACAAAAACCTTTTTGATTTTAATTATATTGTCACGCGGAAAATTCTTTTTCAGGAAAATTATCTCACAGCAAATAATATTACTTAGAATACAATAAAAAATAAAACCATTTTTGCCTTACCTAGCAGAAAATAGTCATAAAATGAGGGAAATTAATGCAAAATCTTCGTAACAAATTCCCTCAAATTCTTAAGGATAACAAATTAATTCACCGTTTATACATAAAAATTCTTAAGTGACAAGTCAAGAACAAACATGAGTTTTACAAATAAAATGAATATTTTCTTCAAGCATAACATGACAAGTACCCATTACATAGCTAGCTTTGAAACATGCAGAAAATACAAAATAATGAAAGGCGAAGTATTTGTTTGAATTGATCTATTCAAACAAATACTTCTTTCCGAAAGCTGAACGGGGGAAAAGACAGGAAGAAAGGGAAACTTTTTATCTTAAAAAAACTCAATCATACCTAGCGTGCATGAAGAAAGCGTCATAATTATAACGTTGTTATAACTAATTGCAAGGTGGATGTATATTTTGTGACAAAGACATGAACGAAATAATAGCTTTGAACAGCTATACATTTTAACGATCGAGTATAAGTCAGCTTGTAAATATATACATATACATACATACATAAATATATATATATAATATATATCATCTATATGATAAAAGATATTTGTAAGTGTGAATTGTTCAACTACTACGTAATTGTTTTGAAAAAAATGAATAAAATATGAAATTTACATAAAAAAAAAATTAATTTTTTAATTATTAAATGGAGGGGCGCCCACATGGGGCAAACCCCTCCTCTCTTGAGTGTAATGCATGGCCTTGCTTATCATTACTACCATTTATTTGGCAGTTTAAGGCTGGCCTTTAAGGTCAGCCGTGTAGGGTGGGCTATATATAGCCCCCCTCATTTGGTTCTTGATGACCATCTGAATAGTAAAATCTTTCTCTTTTTTGTTCTCTCTTGAAATAATATTTAAGCTGTAGATTCGTTAAATGTTATTCTAGTTTTATACTATATAGTACACTTCACCACTAATAGGAAATGCTTGAGATTTGTCGATAGAAACTTATAGAGCAATTTTATAAGCTGAGTTTGAAATACTTTTTTGCTGTGCTTTCTAACATTAATAGTGGACCCACTCTTTTTTAAAGCGATTACGTTACATTTAATTATACACTTTATAATTATATATAGAATTACTATATATATATATACACACGTCTACATCTAAACGTAGTACTCGTTCAAGAACACGATCACGACTTCGAAAGGAACTTGAGTCTTACAAATAAAATGAATATTATCTTCAAGCATAACATAAGTACTCATTTCATAGCTAGCCTTGAAACATACAGAAAGTACAAAATAATGAAAGGGAGAAGTATTTGTTTGAATAGATCTATTCCAACAAATACTTCTCTCTGAAAACTGAATGGGGGAAAAGACAGGAAGAAAGGGAAACTTTTGTCTTAAAAAAACTCAGTCATAGCTAGTGTCACTATAAGAAAAATGAATTTTTGTGATTAATTTATTACAACAAAAAAGATTATTCGTAACAGTATAAAAATTAATTTTTCTTGTACTGCGTGCATGAAGAAAGCGTCGTAATTATAACGTTGTTATTACTTGCAAGGTGGATGTATATTTTGTGACAAAGACATGAACGAATTAATAGCTTTGAACAGCTATACATATTAACGATCAAGTCAGCTTGTAAATATATGCATATACATACATACATACATAAATATATATATATATATATATAATATCTACATGAGTAAAGATATTTGCAACCGTAAATTATGTAACTGTCATGTAATCGCTTTGAAAAAAGTGAATAAAACATAAAATCCATATACATAAAAAAAAAATTTAATTTTTTAATTATAGATCAATTCTTTTTCAAAATGATTATGTTACATTTATGCAGTTATATATATAATTACTATATATATATATATATATATATATATATATATACACGTCTACGTCTAAACGTAGTACTCGCTCTAGAACACGATCACGACTTACATATATATCGAAAGGAACTTGAAATACAAAACATTAAGCCAACTAATATTTAGGTTAATTTCTCTAAATAATTGGTCAGGTCATTCCAAGCTTTCCAATTCAAATTTTTATTTGGTCATTTCAGTTACTACTCGAATTAAGAATATTCCTCTTCTTCCGTCCAAAAGTAGATCTAAATCACTCAATAGTTGCAGCTAGTTAGCAGTAGTAGTAACGAATTAATTTGTTGAAATTTGAGGTATTTATATATTCTGCTGTGCTTTAATTTTAAGATTTTCTAAAAGTAATAAATAATAAGCTATGTATTTAAAAGTAAATAGATTAAGATATGTATTTGAATATCTAAAGTGATTTGCTATGAGTTTTAACTTTTTTGAAAAAGTTAGAAAAATAGTGGATTCTATTAATAATTAATTTAAGATAAATTGAGTTTATTTCTTCATTTGATTATACAAATAAGATGAGATTAAAATTAAAATTTTAATAAAATATTATTAGAAATAAATTTTTAATATTATTTTTATTTTAAGATTTGAAATTTTTAATTATTTATTATATTTTATTTAAAAGTTTAGAAAATGGAAGAAAAGAAATGTGTTGAGATTGTTGGTGAAGGCCCAAAAAAAAACCCATACTTTTCCGAACACAGCCAAAAAATGGCAAAATATGCCTAAAAGTGTAATAATCACTAAAGCGCTGCCTGATAACTAACGAAATGGATGATTATAATGGCAATAAAAAACTCATGAGTATGCAGCTCCTTCTGGTATGTGTACCTACGAATTCAGAAGAAACATGCCGGAGTCTCTCCCTTACAATTATCTCCTGATGATCCACACCTTCGTCCTCTGTTTCTGTATTTCCTCTGCAAATCTGCATGCATGCAACCAAAACGACCGCAACTCTCTCTTGTCCCTACCTTTTATTAATACCTCTTCCCCTTCTTTAAATTGGTCTGCCACTGATTGTTGCCATTGGGAAGGTATTTCTTGCGATCATAAAAGTCGGGTCACTCATATATCGTTACCCTCTAAGCGTCTCAAAGCGAGTGTATCGCCATTTTTTGAAAACCTCACAAGCCTCTCTCACCTCAATCTCTCCCATAATTCACTTTAAGGTTCTCTTCCCCTCGGATTCTTTTCATCCTTGAATCAACTCAAGGTCCTTGATCTAAGCCACAACTATCTAGTTGGAGATATATCATTGTTATTTTAATCTAGTGGATCATGGCCTGCCTCCATTCAAACAATTGACATTTCTAACAATGAATTCAATGGGTCGATCCAATCCTCATTTCTCAAACAAGCATGGAACTTGACCCAGCTCAATGTCTGCAATAATGGTCTCCAAGGGCCTATTCCTTCCTCTCCTTGCATCAATTCTCCCAACCTCAGGCTCCTTGATTTCTCCGGCAATAATCATAGTGGCGAAATTCCTCGTGGGTTAGGAGGATGCTCCAAACTAAAGATTTTCCGAGCAGGTTTTAACTCTCTCACAAAATTTCTTCCACATGACATGTATAGTGCAACAGCACTAGAAGAAATCTCCATACCTTCCAATTATCTTTCAGGATCCATCAACGATGGCATTGTGAACCTTACAAAGCTCTCCAACCTCGAGTTAAGTGACAATAAATTGGGCGGCAAGCTTCCACTGGATTTTGCAAAGCTTTCCAACTTAAAGCTCCTACACCTTCGAAATAACTTCCTCACAGGTTCTTTGCCCCCGTCATTGATGAATTGCACAAATCTTGTCCAATTGGATTTACGAAACAATTCTTTTCAAGGAAACATCTCCAACCTTAATTTCTCCAGTCTTCAACAACTCACCATACTTGACCTCGGGTTTAACAACTTCACTGGAAATTTCCCAGCGAGCCTTCTCTCATGCAAGTCCCTAAGAGGAATTCGAATTTCCCATAATCGATTAGAGGGAGAAATCCCGCCTGAGGTGGCTCAATTGAGAAATTTATCTTTCTTCTCAGTTAGTTTCAATAGGCTAACTAATTTCACTGGTGCAATCAAGATTCTGATGCATTGCAAGATGCTTGACATTGTTCTTATGGCGCACAATTTCCTACAGGAGATGATTTCAAATGACGACATCAATATGGTTGCTTCTAATGGATTCAAAAATCTTCGATTTTTGGATCTTAGTGAGTGCCAACTGACCGGTCAGTTTCCCATATGGCTATCTAAGCTTACGAAGCTAGAAATCCTAAATCTAAATACCAATCGTATCTCAGGTCCAATTCCTGGTTGGTTGCCAACCCTTCCAAGACTTATTTCTCTACAATTGTCTGATAGCCTCATTTCAGGTGAATTTCCAAAGGAACTTTATGCACTGCCAGCACTAGTATCAGCACAGTATCTTGGAGATAATAGCTCTTTTCTTTTACCAATTTTTAACATAAACTTGAATCGTTGGCTTCACCAGTACAACTCCATCTACAACTGGAAGCCAAATATAGTCCTTAGAAACAATAGTCTCAGTGGCCACATTCCTGTAGAGATAGCACGTTTGAAGCTACTTCATGCATTGGACCTTAGCCATAACAATTTCTCAGGCAACATTCCAAGCCAAATATCCGAGCTCACAAACTTGGAAGATCTGGATCTCTCAGCAAATAAGTTGTCTGGGGAAATACCAGCATCACTAACAAGTTTGAATTTTTTGCATAATTTGAGTGTTGCAGACAATGAACTATACGGAGAAATACCATCAGGCACTCAGCTCCAAAGCTTTGATGCCTCTGCATACAAGGGCAACCCTGGACTTTGTGGTGCCCCACTTCCCAAGTGTGGCCATATTACCAAAGACAGCAGAGACAAGGACATTCATGATGAGGAAGATAGAGATTCAATCCCATGGTTTCATATTATTGTGGTGCTTGGCTTCATTACAGGATTTTGGGTAGTGTGTGGTCCTCTGGTATTATACCATAATTGGAGAGTCGCATATTTTTTATTCCTAGACAAGTTAATAGATAAGCTCGATGAGACAATTGCAGTCAGTGTCTCTGGCTAGATTGTGCAGAAGGAGCCTAGTATATACATGATGTTCTTTTGAGTAATAAATTGGGCTCTCTAGAGTGAGTTGTCAGTTTAGTTTGTCAAGTTTCAACTTTTCATCAATTTAGACGTTCTTGTACTTTCATTTCGGTGCCTTCTGTCACTTGTAATTCTAATCTTTCTATCGGATTAACAAAAAAACAAAATACAAAATAGTTAACATTAACCATTTGCTTTCCTTAATCCCATATATATTTCATGCAAGTATATTTGAATATTTTGATTCATAAGTCTTAAATGTGTAATTTGGACAAGTTTTCGATGCAATCTTTACAAAGTCTAGGGTGAAAAAAGTACATGTGACAAGATAAACGTGATGCAGCCATGCATGTGGAAAAGGCTTGATTACTTCAAAGATATGGTTATGATCATGTAGTGTTTAAGTAATTATATAAGCACGTACAAATTTTATACCTTATATTACAGTAGTAAAATGTGCAGCATACAATTATGACCAGAGAAATTGCATTATGGGGTATAAAAAGAAATAATCTTGGTTATTTTGTTGGTACGTAGTACCGTTTAAGAGTTGTAAAACTTACAGCTATATATCTTGCAAGAGGAGTTAGAGGATTAGTCTTAGATGAGGGGTAGATTTGTGTAGCGTTGCAACCAAACGTCTATGGAAAATCAAACAATACCCGAACCAAAATTTAAAAATATACCCAAATCGAGGAAAAAAAGAGGCAAAATCTGTGGATCTACCAAGATCCAAACCAAAATCAAAGAAGAAAGGGAGGAAGCCAGATGAAAAATAAAAAGGCAGACCCAGGAGGAGGGAAGCGGCGGAGAATGGAAGAAGAATATACTGAGAATTAGAAAGATCAAATAATGACCAAAATTGAGAACAATTTAGTCTAAAATGTATGCTTTTTTGTGACCTCTTTTCTCTTTGGCGAGTCGAGTAAGGACATGAGTTCCAAAGTCTAAGTTTGAGAAGATAATTTCTTTGCTCATCAAGGGGAATTTGGGATCATTAGGACATAAGGAGGTTCTGAGATATTACCTCAAGGTGCGAGGGGCACGATTTGACTTGACAAGATGGGTCTTCCTTCTTTAAGATTTTAAATTGTATATATGTTCTTTGGTTGTTTTGCTTTGGCGTTCATTAGCACTTGTTCTGTTTACAGTATTTATCCGTTATAAGTGAGGCCTTTATTAATAAAAAGTATTACTGTTTTTGAGAGAGAGAGAGAGAGAGAGAGAGAGATAGAGATAAGATTTCTTAGACGAAGATTTTTCTAATTTGGTCGCTTTTGCCAGACGACAAATGACTATTTCTGCGAATAACACAAACAAGATTTTTAATGATATTCTATTTTTTGTATACAACACAAACCATGATTTAATATGTCAAATAGAACATCATGATCAATACAATCATTCAAGACGTTTTGAACCATTCAAGTTTTGATATATAAGGCCAGTTCAGTTCTTATATATTAGCTTTAGATCAACATTCGACATCTTTCAAGTTGATATATATGGTCAAGCTTTTGAACCATTCAACATCATGAATATATATATGAACCATTCAGCTCTTATTAGCTTCATCGTTTAATATGGTCTCAACCGTGGATCAATAAGGTTTGACGTCAATCTTCAGTACTGCCTTCCATTGAAGGAGATCCAAGGTTTTGGTCTCTCTGAATATCTTCTATATATATGTTAATCAGACCTGAGAATCTTTTTAGTAGTGATTGTACACCCAGGCCGAGGCCCAAGACCAGACCCTGGCCCACAAGAGTCGGCCCGTTTAAAGGAAACGACGCCGACTATATGTATATTTTGAGCCATAAACGGAGAGTTGTATATTTTGAGTTTCTGGAAAACGTGAAAAATAGACCATGCGTAATGCTTGGAATGTGCTTGGCCAGATTTCATTGAAAGCCATCAGTGCATGATCTTCTTTCTTGAATTGTAAAATGTAAACTAATCTCAACTATCAGTTTGGTATCTCAAGTAAATTTTGATAACTATCTTCAATAAAATTTTATAAAATCTTTATACTAATGGGCATTCTCTAGGGTTGTTCACCCGAGCCGAAAAGCACACTTCTGACCCGACCCGAATAAAGGATGTTCCGATTAGCCGATTACTCGAACGGAAAAGTTTCTCAAAATAATCGGGTGTTCCGACCCGGCCTGACCCATTTTTTTTAAAAAAATAATAATAATAATAATAAATAAATAAATATTTTTAATAAAAATATATATATGTATACTAGAAAATTCTAATTACCATTTTATACAAAATTATTACAAGGGCTTAGAGAAAATCATCCACCAATTTAAAGATGCAATGAATGAAAATTAAAGAAATAATGCTAATACTTGGCCAAGAATGTGCCACATGTCCTACTAACCTAGTTACTTTATCAAATCTCCTCCCTCTGACCATATCTCTATCACCTCTCTCTCTCTCTCTCTCTCTCTCTCTCTCTGCCATTGTCGTTCTCTCCAAAGCTATCTTTCTTTGAAGAATCCTTGAAAAGGACGTTGAAAACTTTAAGATTTGAAGTTCTCTGCACCGATTTGCTAACATGGCAAGACTCCTCGAGTTGCCCTGTTTTATATTTGCGTTTTCACATTTGCTGATTTTCTCGTGTTCTCTCTACCAGAATTGCCCCCAATGGCTGAGGAGTGCAGATTTAGAATAGAAACGTCTTGGCGTCAAAGAAACAGAATAGCTTCATCCGAGACTCTCTGCACTGGGACTGAACCAGTTTTCGGTTACGGGTATTAACCGATCCTAACCGTAGTATTTCGGAAGTAAAACGGAAGTATTCCGCTTCCGATTATTTCATTCCGGGTCGGGTAATTCGGTGCGGAAAAGTCAGAAATTTCGGGTCGGTTCGGGTTGACGGTTTAAATGTACAGTCCTAATTCTCTACATCATTCCCAAATAGAACACTAGTATAAATATTTTGTAGTTATTGATGTTAAATATGACCATTGAAAATATGATTGTTTAAACAATAATTTAACTATAATTTGATTTTTCATTAACATATGATCGATAGAATTGAAAAATATGTCAAAAATAAATTAGATAAAACACTACAACAAAAAGTACTTTTCCCGGCGATTTATAATCACCGGCTAAAGCCAAAAAGGCGCCGCCATTCATCTATGTCGGCGATTACCTACTCGCTGGAGGATCATCGGTACTATTCCTCCACTTCTGATATACACCAGCGTTTAAATAAAAATGACGGTAAAAGTGGCTAATATGGCAACAAAATTTTCAACGCCGCTATATCATCTGAAAAAAGTAAAATTCTTTGCCGGAGTTTTTTAAATCGCTGGTAAATAATTTACTAGCGATATTGTAATCGCTGGCAACTGATTTCATGGCCGTTGTATGGATCAAATAAAACCAAATGCAAAGTAAAATGATCAGATTTTATTTCTTATTTCAAACATACAATAATTTATTAATTATATATACAGAGTATACTAAAATGAATTATCTGATCCATACAATCAATCTGATGATCAATCAAAATTAATCATAAACCAATTACATAACCACCAAATCAAGATGAAGCAAAATAAAATTAAAAAGATACAAAGGGGGTCACGAAAAATTTATGAAAAATAATGGAGTGTATAATATAATGCTTATTTCACATTTACACGTGTTTCACATTTCATGTTCACGAGGATGTAATGCAAAAATAATTCCTCCAGGTATTGCAAGTCATCTTTAGGGTGCAATAAGCAGAAGGGCATGCTACACTGGTTTATAAACTTTGTTAATTTGCATCCTTAGGAATTAATTAAAAAAATATATTTAAATTACTCATAGATAGGAAGCAAATACATAAAAGATTTGGACTCGCGCTAAATCATATCGATGAAGCTCACTACAAGAAATAGTTTCTGATGCTTTAAAAAATATGAATTATTTTTGGTGGATTTAAATATCAACAATGTGGGAAAAATTCTATTCCCTTCAAAATTTTACTCCTTCAAAATCGCTTGTAAAATATAAGTTCATAAATAAGAAATATATTTATCCTACGAAAGGCCAAAGTCGTGGGAAAATGGAAACACCAAAAATAATAATAAAAACTTGTCTAGTATAAGACCAAAAATATATATACAAACCTTGGAGATTCAAATTGATAGAAATAACGATTTAACAAAAAAATAATCAGGTTGTACTATAACATGTTTACATTTCAAAACTCCTAATGAGAACCAATGAGTACAAGGGTCAGAGTTTAGTTACACAAGCAGTTGGTACCAAGAGAGCAATATTCAAGTGGAAATGAAATATGTTGATATTTACTTGAATTAGAATGGTAGACAAGTCATGTAGTGCCAGATTTAGATGAAAAAAAAATTGATATTCATCACTTAAGTTGAGAATAGCTAAAAGTAAACGAGCAATTAACTTGTCTATTACTAACCAATAACTGCCATGATCCTACTACTGGTAATAAGCAATTCTGAGCTAATAAGAGATGCTAGAAGAATATTGTTATTTTCAATAACCAATCTTGGCATCCAAGAAGTTGCACTTTCAGTGCATGTAAGAGGGACTCAAGTTTCATAACAGAGTCACTAAATGAGTTACACTAGCTCCAGGACTCATCCAAATCTATGTCAGAGAAAAACATAGTAGGTATAGTTATAAGCAAACCTTATTGTTATGAAAAGTTCACGAGCCTTTGACACTTGGGGTACTGTCCAGAGTTTTCAGATTGGGATGGCTACCAACCTGAAAACAAAAGCAACAAAAAAAAGGGAAGAAATGAAAGAAATGATTAGAGAAAATCAAATTGCATCATCTTGGATTTTAACATCACTAATATATATTTACAATCATAGATAGGAAGCGAATATATCAAAAGAAAATCCCATGGGCAAAATTATATCTCTTAACGTTCAATGAAGATGGAAATCGCTAGAATAATTTAACATGTAGGCAGCATGTGTTGCCTATCAATTAATGAAATATTGTTCTACACGCGCGCATACAAATTGTTAGAATGTAAGTTAGAACGTAATCCATCTATGAAGAGTACTAATGAAGATGGATAGTTTATAGTAAACTGACTTCAAAAAATAGTCATATATGATATATAAATGTGTATATATATTGTTTCAAAGATCAAAACACAGTAAAATGTAATATATATATATATGTATATAGTTGCTAGAAATTAATTTCTTGCAGAGAGATTGGCAAATTTTTATATTTCTCTCTTTTTCTTTCATGCTTATAAGAAAAGAGTAAAGATAAAAGTCTCAGAACAGGTAGAGTACAGTAAATGATAAATAGGAAATTCTTATTGTATTGATTCTCTTGTCATTCAAGAATAACATCCAAAGAAAGTTACGTATAGTATTTCATAAAAGCAGTAGGTGACAAAATTAACCTCCTATAGCTGGCATCAAAGAATAAAACAAAAGACATAAAGCCAAAACTTCAGCATTAGGTACATTCAGCACAAACACAATAGAATGGCCTCATCCCAATATGCAGGCTAAGGGATGAGCCCATCTCTCCATCTTAGATTTTCAGTTTTCAAACAAGTTTTTCATCAAAACCTTCAAACTTGTGCTCCATTGAGAATTGTATTTATGTGATTTTCTCACTTTGTTTTATTAATTTCATTCATTCAATTTGGTCTAATTAAATTTGTTCTAATGCACGAGGTTCTCATTGACAGCAATTCTATGTTTATAATTTGAGGTTGTGTAATATCAATTTTTTGCTTTCCAACCTTGTCAACAAAATATATGGCTTCTAGGTTCCTAAAGGTTATTAGACCTAATTGTTAACACCAGTTAGCGTTGTTGGACTGTTCTTTATGTAACAATTAATTAAATTTGCAGTTATATGGTTTATTGTGCACATGCTTGATTTATTGTACACCCTTCTAATTTTGATCTGACAATTTTTAGTGTTCAGCTAGAGGGGGCAAATTTTACAGCAAACCGTACATATGTGTTTAAAAATAGGTTCTGGAAATTTGTATATGTCCTATTTAATAGTCAATGAAAACAAATTTATAGTTATGAGCATACATCTCTTCGAGAGGGGAAAAGTTTAAAGTCATTTTCCCCTCTCATGGCGTTTGATGACAGAATGTAAAAAAATATACAAATGGTACCAAAATCACAATCCATCAAATTTGAAACATACTTACCAATCTCGATTCCAGAATTACTAATAGGATGTGCATGCTGATGCAAATGGCTACGTATCCTCAGTCTTATCACTGCTGCGATGAAAACAATCTGTAAAGTGAAATGGGGCAATTTTATTAACAAGAAAGAAACTCTCAGAATAATTTATGAATTCCTAATAAACCAGATGAAATATGTGTTTTCTGATGCATACAATCAATCAACCAAGCTTGAAAAATTAATCACAAACCAAAGAGCAATACATTGATTTTGTGGCCGGTGCGATAATCCCTACCCGACCTTTCTTTGAAGAACATGAGTCCTTGATACACTTGAAAGGACAAGGTAAGTTGACTAGAATGCATGCCAAGTGGGAGGAATGTATTGAGTTTTTCCTCATGTAATCAAGTACACACATGGTAAGGAAACTTTTGTGGCTTGTGCATTAGCAAGAAGTATGATCGTATCATTATTTTAAATGCAAAGTTATTGAGATTTGAATATGACAAGAAATTGCATGCTAATGATGATGACTTTGCAGTGTGTATGGAGTACGTGAGAAAACATCGTTTGGTAAGTGCTATAGACTAGATTGGTATTTGTTTGGAGAGAATAAACTTTGTGTGCCTACTAGTTTTATGTGTGAGTTGCTTGTGTGTGATAGATATGGAAGTAGTTTGTTGGGTAATCTGGGTGTGCTGAAGATTTTTTATGTGTTACATGAACACCTTTGGGCGTATCATTTGCCATTTATTGACGTGTTGCATGAACGTTTGTGGCAGTATCATTTGCCATTCATTGACGTGTTGTATGAACGCTTGTGGGAATATTATTTGGCATTCATTGAGGTTGCATATAATCTGAGTTGTCATTTTGGTGTAAAGAAGAATTTAGGCTATTGCAGGAATACTTTTGGGAGTATGGTTTGCCATTCATTGAGGTCGCATATAATTGGAGTGGTCATTTTGGTGTAAGGAAGGCTTTAGATGTGTTTCATGAACGTTTGTGGGAGTATCATTTTCCTTTCATTGAATTGTTGCATGAATGTCTGCGAGAGTATCATTTATCATTATTAGAGTTTGCATATAAGAAGACCATGCATACTACTATTTCTCATTCATCTTTTGAAGGTGCTTTTGGTTTTAATCCACTTATACATTTTGATTTAATGCATTTACCTGTTGATGACAGAAATAGCTTGGATGGACATTTCCAAATTCTTGATAAAATTAATGATAATTCATATCTAGTGGATCTTCCAGGTAAGTATCATGTGTTTGCTATTTTCAATATTACTGATCTTTTTCCGTTTGATCCAGGTGGAGATTCGAGGTCGAATCCTTTTGAGGAGAGGGGGAATGATGGGCCCCAAGGAGGACCAAGTCTTAAGGATCAATTACAAGATTAAGAGCCAGAAGATCAAGGGAGCAATGCAAGAATTGGTGCAATCCAATTGGGATGAAGCTAGCAAGAGCCCAACACTCATGATGGGCTTGAAAGAAGGAGAACCAGTTTTGATCCACTTGATCTAAGCTATGGAAGACACGACTTGGGCCTATTATTATTGAAGGCCATGGACTTATTTATTTCATTAAAATGGCTTATTTTATTAGTCATAGGAATTAATCTAGAATAATTGGCTTGAGGATGCTTGGCTCACATATGTCTTATTTCTAATGGACTAGGGTTTTCTTTGGGAAGGCCTTGTATTTTGGCCAAGGGTTTATTTGGAAACTTATTATTTCACTAGGGTTTAGAAGTTACTGTAGCGCGGCGTACGACACTGTTCACGCTACAGTACCCGAGGCGCTTTCATTAGGGTTTTTGGGAGTTGTCTATTTAAACAACTTATAGCCTCACTTGAGAGGCAGAATAGATGAATTTTTGAGAGTTTGAGTTATCTCCTCTTGTTCTTCTTGAACTTTTGAACTTATCAAAGGTAAATCAAAACCTTTGTGGCGTTCCTCCTTTGTAATTTGGGTTCTTGAGACGGATTCTTCAATNAATTAATCACAAACCAATTACATAACCACCACTCAAGACCAACAAAATAAAATTAAAAACCCACAAAGGGGATAGACGAAAAATCCGATAGAGATGGGTAAGTGAAAAATCGTTTCCCCGGCAAATGATTTGAGGAAGAAAGGTGGGAGCTTTGGGGTTGGGAGGTCAGCGGGAGAGGACATGGTAAATGTTAATTTCGGGGGTCTTAACAATAAGTGAGGAGGAGGGACTTACACTTTGGCCTCCGTTGCTTCTTCAACGGGTCTAGATTTTAATATAATCTAGGTTCTTGGAACGGGTTCTCATCGGGTCTAAATTCTCCATCCATATATCTGAGTTTGGCTTTCTTGGGGTTGTTTTTCCAGTATTGTTTTTGGGTCTCAAAGCAAGTCAATTGGGGTTCACATCAAATTGTAAATTGCATTATTGGCAAATTTTACAGCAAACCGTACATATGTGTTTAAAAATAGGTTCTGGAAATTTGTATATGTCCTATACAATAGTCAATTAAAACAAATTTATAGTTATGAGCATACATCTCTTTGAGAGGGGAAAAGTTTAAAGTCATTTTCCCCTCTCATGGCGTTTGATGACAGAATGTAAAAAAATATACAAATGGTACCAAAATCACAATCCATCAAATTTGAAACATACTTACCAATCTCGGTTCCAGAATTACTAATAGGATGTGCGTGCTTATGCAAATGGCTATGAATCCTCAGTCTTATCACTGCTGTGATGAAAACAATCTGCAAAGTGAAATGGGGCAATTTTATTAACAAGAAAGAAACTCTCAGAATAATTTATGAATTCCTAATAAACCATATGAAATATGTGTTTTCTGATGCATACAATTGATCAGCCAAGCTTGAAAAATTAATCACAAACCAATTACATAACCACCACTCAAGACCAGCAAAATAAAATTAAAAACCCACAAAGGGGATAGACGAAAAATCCGATAGAGATGGGCAACTGAAAATCGCTTCCCCGGCAAATGATTTGAGGAAGAAAGGTGAAAGCTTTGGGGTTGGGAGGTCAGCGGGAGAGGACATGGTAAATGTTAATTTCGGGGGTCTTAACAATAAGTGAGGAGGAGGGACTTACAACTTTGGCCTCCGTTGCATTACAGAGCCTCCATCTCTGAGGAGCTTCAACGGCTTGTCTTTGCCTTGAGTCGTGCTGCGTCGACGAGAAACGACTGGACTTCTAAGTTGTGCGAATAGCGTGTGCAAACAAGGGTCTTCAATATCGCTAGAATTTTTGAGACTATGAAATAGGAAAAGCTTTAAAACATAAAGGAGAAGGCCGGTGTGGGGAAATGAGGAGTGGAAAATGGGAACCAATGAGGCGGGGTTTCAGTCACTGGAGCTTTCCGGCGAGGACTTTGGTCACTGTCGGTGCTCTGGTTCGAAGTGCCGAAGGTGGTCATGGTAGATGAGGGCGGGGGAAATAAGTTGGGGAAAAACTTTAAAGTAATTTTGGCGCCCCTTCGGTCCAATCCTGACACTAAATGAAAGGGAAGGTGAAAATAATCAAATTTGCGGTGTGCATTGTCGTTGTAAAACTCTTACAATCGCCGCTAAAAATCTTTTAATTACGTGCTGCCGGCTTATTTTTAGAACACCGCGGCGAGTTTGTAATTGCAGCCAAATGTATATATATTGCAACGTTTTATATGACAACGATTATAAAAACGCCGGTAAAAGTACAATTTCTTGTAGTGAAAATAAGTATAAAAAATAATAAATTTTTTTTTTTTTTTTTGTAATAGATGGATAAGTCAATGCGGAAATAAATATTGAAAAGAATAGACAAAAGGCAAAACATGTGATATTAGCCAAATTTTAGATTTATCTCTTGACCTATTCCAATGCTAATGCTCATGTACAAATTTTTTGTAAAATGCACAGCGTACTGCAATTATGATCATAGAAATTGAATTACTGGGTATGAAAAGAAATCTTGGTTATTCTGTTGGTAGTACCATTTAAGAGTTGTAAAACTTTGAAATATCTTGTAAAAGGAGTTAGAAGATTTGTGTAGCGTTGCAACCAAAATCAACACAAATCATGAACACGTCTATGGAAAATCAAACATCCAAATCAGCATCTAAAAATATTCATGCACATTTTTGTAAAGCATTTTTGTAATGCTTTTAGCTACCATTTTTGTAAAGCAACGAGAGCGGATGAAGAGGGAGAGAAAACAAATTTCGTTGCAAAAATACCTATGGTGACAGAATGGGGTAACCCAAGAGTCAGGCTCAACAACGTCAACCTCCGATACAAGGTAGAAATCGGTGTGAAAATCACTTCAATAGTAATCACACACAAACAAAACTCGTATGGGGAGGAAACGACGAACGTAGCTTCCGCGGAAGGAAAATGAAGTGGAGGAGAATCTAGAGTTTAGGACGTAGTCCACGAGGGAGGTTATCCAAGCCGTGATTCTCAAAGTGGGTGACCTAGGCATTGAAGGTAGGAGAAATGGTAAGAACGTCGAAGTGGAAGAGAAGGGATACTCGGTAACAGAGTGGGTATATAATTACAAGGGAAAAAATAAAAGTGATCCAGCGATTTGGCGGCCAGACCCAATAGCAACAAGATTACCCTACTGCAACAAATTTTTTCCTATTACAAGGCATATTTTTGCTGCTCTTAAGTAATAAATCAATGCAAAAAACAAAGTTAAGCCTTAAATCATATATTGATGTGAAAACATTGCAACGAGTTTAATTTTGTTGCAAAAAGCTACCTATTGCAGCGATTTTAATTGCAACAAAATAAGAAATGCTAAAAAATGTTATATTTCTTGTATTAAAAAAATAATGATCTAATAATATTTTATTTAACTTTTAATTTTGATTTAAAATTAATTTATCTCATCTTACTATTTAATTTTGAAAATTGAGATAGTCAATTCAATGCCAATGCTCTTACTATTCAAACCATACCTTAGTCGAGTCAAGGAAGGAGATGAGTCCCATTATCGTTGATAGACAGAAGGAAAAAAATTCATAAAGCCCATATTCCATGACAAGAAATAAAAAAAGAAAGACGTTCACCACCATCTCAACCACTGAATGATCATAAGTTCAGCTTTGTCAAGAGTCAAAAGGATTTTTCTAATTTAGTCATTTTTGCTTAGGCCAATCTTGTGTAGGTGAGTGATGGGGATGGCAATACTTGCATTGCGCAAAGCAGTTGTTTGATAGATTGACCTAGTTTGCTTTCACAACTTTTCTTAACTTATCTCAATTTATTTAATTATTACAATTTAATTTCTCAAATTCTCATATAAAATAAAATAAATAATCTTATTTTTTTAAATCTCATAATAATATTTTATTTAACTTTTAACTTTTATTTCATCTTATTTAATCTTATCTTATGAGCAAAAACAGACGAGATAGCGTGATTGACGGGAAAGTTATGGTCACCCCAGACGAAATTTTTAATGATGTTCTATTTTGTGTACAGCGTAAACCATGATTTAGTATGTCAAATAGTACATCTTCAGTACAATCATTCTCATTCATGACGTTTAATGAGGTCTCTGAATATCTTCTAACTATGTTAATCTAAGTTGAACGCTCACTCCAAAGACTTGAGCGTCGTTGCAGTAGTGATTGTTTGATGCTAAGACTTCTGACTCTACAAAAGACATCTACAAGACAGTGTTGGTAACAGCTAAAAGAGACATAACAGCATCAGTGCATGTGGACGCTGTTGTGGGTGGTTCTCCCATATTGGGACTAGTTATGGTTAAACAAGGCACCTCCAGCACCAGCCGATTGTACATAAATGAATAGAGAATTTATTGAAAAAGAAATTAGCTAAAATAGACAATGCGGTCTCTTGATTAGCTAAAATTAAAGAATTAGGACTTGTTTGGAGATGCTCTTAGCTATCTACTGCGAAGTGGTGCGTCCTCCTCCTCTTATAAGCATCTGATGCATTTTCAACCATGGCTGGTGTAACGTATAGAACACGAATACAAGAAATTAGGCTAAATTATAATCATGTTATAAATTGGTTTCTCTAAATTCAGATTCGCTGCCAATTTGAACCGTTTTCTCTAAATTAGTACTCAATGCCTAACCCAGAAATAATTTAGTTCTTATACTACGTTTAATGAGGTCCCTCTCTCAGTTTATCTGTTTTATATGTCATTTTCACCATTCTTACAGATTCCTCTTCTTGAATACAAAAAGTCTACGTGGTTATGAGTGATAAAGACGACTTGATCAGTGATCACAAGCATCCCCGTCTACCACGCATTTTCTCCCACATGCATATTTGATAGATATAAATAACAAAGTTATGCTCCTTCGAGTTCAGAACTTACGAAGCAAGAACATGCAACACTCTGTGCCTCGTGATCTCCTCCTCACCTTCTTTCTCTTTTCTAGCATTTTCTCTGCAAGTCATGCATGCAACCAAATAGACCGCAACTATCTCTTGTCCCTACCCTTTAATACTTCTTCCCCTTCTTTAAATTGGTCTGCCACTGATTGTTGCAATTGGGAAGGTATTTCTTGTGATCATAAAGGTCGGGTCACTCATATTTGGTTACCCTCTAAGCGTCTCAAAGGGAGTGTATCTCCATTTTTTGAAAACCTCACTAGCCTCTCTCACCTCAATCTCTCCCATAATTCACTTTCAGATTCTCTTCCCCTCGGATTCTTTTCATCCTTGAATCAACTCAAGGTCCTTGATCTGAGCCACAACCATCTAGCTGGAGATATATCACTGTTATTTTCATCTAATGGATCATGGCCTGCCTCCATTCAAACAATTGACATTTCTAACAATGAATTCAATGGGTGGATCCAATCCTCATTTCTCCAACAAGCATGGAACTTGACCGAGCTCAATGTCTGCAACAATAGTTTCAAAGGGCCAATTCCTTCCTCTCCTTGCATCAATTCTCCCAACCTCAGGCTCCTTGATTTCTCCGGCAATAATCATAGTGGCGAAATTCCTCGTGGGTTAGGAGGATGCTCCAAACTAAAGATTTTCCGAGCAGGTTTTAACTCTCTCACAAAATTTCTTCCACATGACATGTATAGTGCAACAGCACTAGAAGAAATCTCCATACCTTCCAATTATCTTTCAGGATCCATCAACGATGGCATTGTGAACCTTACAAAGCTCTCCAACCTCGAGTTAAGTGACAATAAATTGGGCGGCAAGCTTCCACTGGATTTTGCAAAGCTTTCCAACTTAAAGCTCCTACACCTTCGAAATAACTTATTCACAGGTTCTTTGCCCCCGTCATTGATGAATTGCACAAATCTTATCCAATTGGATTTACGAAACAATTCGTTTCAAGGAAACATCTCCAACCTTAATTTCTCGAGTCTTCAAAACTCACCATACTTGACCTGGGGTTTAACAACTTCACCGGAAATTTCCCAGCGAGCCTTCTCTCATGCAAGTCCCTAAGAGGAATTCGAATTTCCCATAATCGATTAGAGGGAGAAATCCCGCCTGAGGTGGCTCAATTGAGAAATTTATCTTTCTTCGCCCTCAGTTTCAATGGGCTAACTAATTTCACAAGTGGAATCAAGATTCTGATGCATTGCAAGATGCTTGATGT
Organism: Carya cathayensis; assembly: GCA_011037825.1. Taxonomy (NCBI): domain Eukaryota; kingdom Viridiplantae; phylum Streptophyta; class Magnoliopsida; order Fagales; family Juglandaceae; genus Carya; species Carya cathayensis. The sequence continues at coordinate 119,601 of QGSO01000174.1, forward strand.
TGTTCTTATGGCTCACAATTTCCTACAGGAGATGATTTCAAATGACGACATCAATATGGTTGCTTCTAATGGATTCAAAAATCTTCGTTTTTGGATCTTAGTGAGTGCCAACTGACCGGTCAGTTTCCCATATGGCTATCTAAGCTTAAGAAGCTAGAAATCCTAAATCTAAATACCAATCGTATGACAGGTTCAATTCCTGGTTGGTTGCCAACCCTTCCAAGACTTATCTCTTTACAATTGTCTGATAACCTCATTTCAGGTGAATTTCCAAAGGAACTTTGTGCATTGCCAGCACTAGTATCAGAACAGGATCTAGCAGATAATAGCTCTTTTCTTTTACCAATTTTTAACATAAACATGAATATTTGGTTTCACCAGTACAACTCCATCCACAACTGGAAGCCAAATATAGTCCTTAGAAACAATAGCCTCAGCGGCCACATTCCTGTAGAGATAGCACGTTTGAAGCAACTTCATACATTGGACCTTAGCCATAACAACTTCTCAGGCAACATTCCAAGCCAAATATCCGAGCTCACAAACTTGGAAGATCTGGACCTCTCTGCAAATCAGTTGTCTGGGAAAATACCAGCATCACTAATAAGTTTGAGTTTTTTGCATAATTTAAATGTTTCAGACAATAAACTCTACGGAGAAATACCATCAGGCACTCAGCTCCAAAGCTTTGATGCCTCTGCATACAAGGGCAACCCTGGACTTTGTGGTGACCCACTTCCCAAGTGTGGCCATAGAAGAAAATGAGATAAATAACCGATGTTTGAGAAATCTCACCACACATGATTCGTGGGAGAGTGAATCATATTTATATTGAATGTATACAGCTGTTTGTGTATTACAAAGGAAACAAATAAATATATTTGCTTTATAAGGAAACAATGATCAAGTTACAGAATAAAATCAGCTGCATGAGCTGTCCCATGACTCTGTTTTTGGCTGAGTGAAATCAGCTTGAATGTTGCTTGCTAAACTCTCGGCTGCTGTACATGGCATGCATCTATCCATAATTGCAGCTTCCATATTTGATTTATAATTATTGGAATCTTCTACATTATCATCCCCCCTCAAACTAGGCAGGGTTACCATGCATAGTTTGTGTTTAAGCTGTGTCAAGGCATGTCTTGTCTGCGGCTTGGTAAAAACATCAGCAATCTGGGATGAGGTTGAAATGTGACGAGTTTGTAACAACCCAAGAGAGACACGTTCTCGGATATAATGATAATCGAGCTCAATGTGTTTACTTCGAGCATGAAACACAGGATTGACAGTCATAAATAAGGAGCTCATGTTATCACAAAATAATAGTGGAGGATTCTTCAATGGAATTTGAAGATCACGAAGGAGAAAGGTAATCCAAGTGATTTCTGCAGCTGTTTGAGCCATTGCACGGTACTCCGCTTCCGAACTTGAGCGAGAGACAGTTGATTGTTTTTTTGCACTCCATGAGATGATGTTACTGCCAATATACGTACAATATCCTGTTGTAGACCTTCTTGTAAATGGACAGCCAGCCCAGTCGGCATCGGAGAATGCATAAAGTTCCATGGAACTTGATTGCTGGATATGTAACCCCTGATGAAGCGTTCCTTTCACATAACGCAGAATTCGTTTTACCATTGTAAGATGATCTTGTGTTGGAGTTTGCATGAATTGAGAAACATAATTCACACTAAATGATAGATCGGGTCTGGTTAATGTGAGATATTGCAAAGCACCAACAAGTGACCTATACGTGTGAGGATCACAAAGAGCTGTTGAGTCAATGGCAACTTTAAATTTTTCTGTCATGGGAGTATGTATAGGTTTACAATCCTGCATTAATGCCCTTTCAAGGAGATCAATGGCATATTTAGATTGATGTAGCACCAGTCCATTGTCCACATGACTGACTTCGATCCCCAAGAAATAACTAAGTTTGCCGAGATCCTTCATGGAGAATTCTGTGTGCAGCTTAACAATAAAACCATCAATTAATTGTTTTGAGGACCCTGTGAGGATGATATCATCCACGTAGAGAAGTAGCACAATAGTACCATGAGCTGAATGATTAATAAATAGACTAGGATCAGCAGTGCTGCAGAAAAAACCTGTTTGAAGAAGGAAAGAGCTAAATCTGTCAAACCAAGCCCTTGGGGCCTGTTTTAAGCCATATATGGCTTTGTGAAGAAGACAGACATGATCAGACTTTTCTTTGCTCACAAAGCCTGGTGGTTGCTCCATGAAAATTTTTTCAGATAACATGCCATGAAGGAATGCATTCCTTACATCTAGCTGGCGTATGCTCCACCTTTTAATCACAGCTACAGACAAAATGAGTCTGATTGTGGCTGGCTTTACCACAGGAGAGTAAGTCTCGGTAAAATCAATTCCATTAACTTGATGGTAGCCTTTGGCTACTAACCTTGCTTTTAAGCGCTGAAGAGATCCATCAGGATTAATTTTGGGTGTTAAAACCCAACGTGATCCAACAACATTCATTGTTTCCTGTCGAGGCACAAGTGACCAAGTACCATTTTGATTTAAGGCTTGGAGCTCCTCTTCCATAGCTTGTTTCCATCCCGGATGTTGAATAGCAGCTTTAATTGTTTTGGGTGGTTTTGGTATAGCATCATACTGATGAAGCAAAGCATACTTGGGATTCGGTTTATGTACACCTGATTTTGATCTTGTCTGCATGTTATGAGAAGGTGCAGGAAGTATAAGTTGATCCTGTGCATCATTGGATTGAGAAGGGACTTCGGGTGCTGTCTGGTCTTCCAGTTGAGATAGGGGAGCTATAACATCGAAAGGACTTGAGAGATGATTTGTTGTTTGGGATTCTGCATCACAAGCCAAATCAGAGAGGGTGAGTGATTTTTTTAAAGGTGCATCAGGAGTTGATTTTTCTTGTGATGGTGTTGAGGAAGTATGTATAGAAACTGTTAAGGGATCCCATTCTGTGAAAGTAGTCACCATGCAATCTGTAATAGTCTTGTTGGGGTACTGATTTTTGAAGTGCAGATTCTCTTCATCAAAAGCGACATGCCGTGATATAAACGTCCGTTTCGTAGGTGGATAGTAGCACCTATAGCCCTTGTGTCGATCACTATAGCCCAAGAATACACAAGGGAGAGACTTGGGGTCAAATTTATTATTTTTCTGATCCCACACATATGGGTAACACCTAGAACCAAAAACCCGAAGGGATCCATAATCAGGTTGCTTATTATACAGCATATAAAATGGTGACTCCCAATGTAAAGTAGCTGTAGGAAGCCGATTAATCAAAAATACAGCAGTTGTAAAGGCTTCCACCCAGAAATATTTAGGAACATTAGCATGCAACATCATTGTTAGACCCAACTCTCTGATATTTCTGTGTCTCCGTTCTACAAATCCATTCTGCTCAGGGGTATAAGGACAAGAAACTTGATGCAGAATGCCAGATCTTCGTAAGTGACTGATGAAGGAAAGATTCATGAATTCACCTCCTCCATCAGTTTGCACCACTTTAATAGTCTTCTCAAATTGCCTTAAAACATACTTCTCAAATAATATGAACTGACTGAAGAAATCAGATTTATATTTTAGGGGAATAAGCCAAATGAACTTTGTAAAATCATCCACAATAGCAGCATAATAGAGAAATTTATTTATTGAAGTAACAGGAGCAGGTCCCCACAAATCAATATGAAGTTTCTCAAATGGAGCAAGAGTACTAGATACCGAAACTGGAAAAGGGAGTTTTGACATTTTCCCTACCTGACAGCTTTCACACAATTTATTTTCAACTTTATTAGACACAACTTGAATAAAACCATGACTTTGTAGCTTAGTAACAACAGCTGCATTAGGATGCCCAAGCCTTTGATGCCAGATGTCCCTTGGAACTGCTCGAAACCTTGAAGAGAAAAAGGCAGCTGGTGAGGCTCTAATTGTGTAGAGATTATGTTGCTTGAGGCCCTTCATGAGTACCCTTTGTGTCACTCGGTCCTTAATGACAAAATGGTCATTAGAAAACTCACAATTTACTGGATAATCAGTAGTTAATTGGCCAATTGAAAGCAGATTTTTCTCTAAGTCAGGAACTAAAAGAACATTGGTGAGTTTAATTCTTGAAGATCCTGACCCGATTAGTGCATCTCCAGTATGAGTAATTTTTAAAAAATCTCCATTGCCAATCAAGACATGATCTGAACCAACATAAGGTTTTAAATTTTGTAAAATACCTTCATGAGAGGTCATATGTGCGGAGGCTCCAGTATCGGACACCCATTCCTCATTATTGTTTGCTGAGTCAAGATTGAGAGCAGCAAAAGCTTTAGGAATATTATCAGGTTGAATTGAGTGATCAAACCTGTACCAACATCGAATAGCGTATGCCCTCTTTTGTCACAGATTTGGCATAGAAGATCACCCTTATTGTCTCGGGTGAAGTTGTTAGCAGCAGATGAATATCCTTGTGTATTCTGCTTAATAGTAGCTTGGTTAGCAGGAGAAAAGCCTTTACCTTTTGAGGAAAAATTACCTGATTGACGAGGGCCTTTGTTGTTGGATTTGAAGTTGTTCTTTTGACCATAGAAAGCATGGTAGGCTCCAGAGTCAGGGGAATGGAGGCTGATACGAGTTTCATAACTCTGCAGGAGGGGCACTACTTCAACATAGCTTGGCATTGGAGGCTTGAGCATAGATGTAGTGAATGGCTCATATCGTGCTCCCAAACCATTCAATAAAGAAAAAACCTTTGTCTTATCATCAACAGGAAATCCAATAGCAGAGAGACTGTCACAGACCCCTTTGAACTTACGGAGATAGTCATTGAGAGACAATTCTGGATCCTTTTTCATATGATTGAGCTGCTGTGTAAGCTGAAATTGGCGTTCTTGAGATGATTGTGCATAAGCTTCCTTGAGAGCAGCCCATACTTGTGCCGATGTATCCAATCCAATTACAATGCCAAGTGCCTCCTCAGAGAGTGTACCGATGATCCATCCTCTCAATAAACGATCGGCAGTTCGCCATTTGAGAAATTCTGGGTTAGCAACAGCTGGTCGATCCGAACCCTCTTGAAGTGGAAGTACAGCTTCAAGGGCTGTTGCCTCACCAGTGAGATAAGCCACAAGTTCTCTGGCTTTCAGCCAGAGCAAGTATTTGCTCTCGCCATAGAGGATAATTTTCAGCTTTAAGGCGAAGTGTGACAAAGTTGCCCACATTCAAAGATACTGAAGACATGATTGCGGAAGAAGAAGAAGGTAGCCCTCACAGTGTTTCTGTGTCTCTGATACCAAGAAGAAAATGAGATAAATAACCGATGTTTGAGAAATCTCACCACACATGATTCGTGGGAGAGTGAATCATATTTATATTGAATGTATACAGCTGTTTGTGTATTACAAAGGAAACAAATAAATATATTTGCTTTATAAGGAAACAATGATCAAGTTACAGAATAAAATCAGCTGCATGAGCTGTCCCATGACTCTGTTTTTGGCTGAGTGAAATCAGCTTGAATGTTGCTTGCTAAACTCTCGGCTGCTGTACATGGCATGCATCTATCCATAATTGCAGCTTCCATATTTGATTTATAATTATTGGAATCTTCTACATTATCAGCCATCTTACCAAAGACAGTAGAGACAAGGACATTCATGATGAGGAAGATAGAGATTCAATCCCATGGTTTCATATTATTGTGGTGCTTGGCTTCATTACAGGATTTTGGGGAGTGTGTGGTCCTCTGGTATTATACCATAATTGGAGAGTCGCATATTTTTTATTCCTAGACAAGTTAATAGATAAGCTCGATGAGACAATTGCAGTCAGTGTCTCTGGCTAGATTGTGCAGAAGGAGCCTAATATATACATGATGTTCTTTTGAGTAATAAATTGGGCTCTCTAGAGTGAGTTGTTTTCTCTTAGGCGAGTCGAGTAAGGACATGAGTTCCAAAGTCTAAGTTTGAGAAGATTTCTTAGATTTCTTTGCTCATCAAGGGAAATTTGGGATCACTAGGACGTAAGGAGGTTCTAAGATATTACCTCAAGGTGCGAGAGGCATGATTCGACTTGATAAGATTGGTCTTCCTTCTTTAAGATTGTAAATTGTGTGTATGTTCTTTGGTTGTTTTGCTTTGGCGTTTATTAGCACTTGTTCTGTTTAAGCTATTTCTCCATTATAAGTGATGCTTTTATTAATAAAAAATATTACTGTTTTTGAGAGAGAGAGAGAGAGAGAAGATTTCTTAGACGAAGAAGAAAGGGAGGAGGCTGGGTGAAAAATAAGGAGGCGGCTAGGGAGAAGGGTAAGGGCGGAGAATGAAGAAGATAATATTGAGAAGAAAGAAGTAATGACCAAAATTAAGATCAATTTAGTATAAAAATGTACGTTATTTTTTCTTTATCTCTTTTTTGGGATCCGTTTAGATAGTAAAAGTATTTCATCTCTTCTCATCTTATCATTATAACTTTTTTAAATTCTCTTACTAAATATAATAAACAATTTAACTTTTTCATATTTTAAAATAATAATAATAATTTAAAAAATAATAGTTTAATAATATTTTATTTAACTTTTAACTTTAATTTAAAACTAAATCATTTCATCTTACTATCCGACCTATACCTTAGTCAAGTCAAGAAGATAAGTCCCATTATCATTGACAGACAGCAGAAAAAAAATTCATAAAGCCCATATTCCATGACAAAAAAAAAAAAAAAAAATTAAGAAAGGCGTTCACCACCTTCTCACCCACTGAATGATGATCAGTTTAGCTCTGTCAAGAGTCAAAAGGATTTGAAAAACACTGAATGAAGTCACCTAATGCAAACAACTTACAAACGGCTATGCTGATGTGTCAAAAATTGCTATACGCGCTGTTTTAACTTTACCCCTTTCATCATTTNTACAAAAGACATCTACAAGACAGTGTTGGTAACAGCTAAAAGAGACATAACAGCATCAGTGCATGTGGACGCTGTTGTGGGTGGTTCTCCCATATTGGGACTAGTTATGGTTAAACAAGGCACCTCCAGCACCAGCCGATTGTACATAAATGAATAGAGAATTTATTGAAAAAGAAATTAGCTAAAATAGACAATGCGTCTCTTGATTAGCTAAAATTAAAGAATTAGGACTTGTTTGGAGATGCTCTTAGCTATCTATTACGAAGTGGTGCGTCCTCCTCCTCTTATAAGCATCTGATGCATTTTCAACCATGGCTGGTGTAACGTATAGAACACGAATACAAGAAATTAGGCTAAATTATAATCATGTTATAAATTGGTTTCTCTAAATTCAGATTCGCTGCCAATTTGAACCCTTTTCTCTAAATTAGTACTCAATGCCTAACCCAGAAATAATTTAGTTCTTATACTTAAAGACTACGTTTAATGAGGTCCCTCTCTCAGTTTATCTGTTTTATATGTCATTTTCACCATTCTTACAGATTCCTCTTCTTGAATACAAAAAGTCTACGTGGTTATGAGTGATAAAGACGACTTGATCAGTGATCACAAGCATCCCCGTCTACCACGCATTTTCTCCCACATGCATATTTGATAGATATAAATAACAAATTTATGCTCCTTCGAGTTCAGAACTTACGAAGCAAGAACATGCAACACTCTGTGCCTCGTGATCTCCTCCTCACCTTCTCTCTCTTTTCTAGCATTTTCTCTGCCAGTCATGCATGCAACCAAATAGACCGCAACTATCTCTTGTCCCTACCCTTTAATACTTCTTCCCCTTCTTTAAATTGGTCTGCCACTGATTGTTGCAAATGGGAAGGTATTTCTTGTGATCATAAAGGTCGGGTCACTCATATTTGGTTACCCTCTAAGCGTCTCAAAGGGAGTGTATCTCCATTGTTTGAAAACCTCACTAGCCTCTCTCACCTCAATCTCTCCCATAATTCACTTTCAGATTCTCTTCCCCTCGGATTCTTTTCATCCTTGAATCAACTCAAGGTCCTTGATCTAAGCCACAACCATCTAGCTGGAGATATATCACTGTTATTTTCATCTAATGGATCATGGCCTGCCTCCATTCAAACAATTGACATTTCTAACAATGAATTCAATGGGTGGATCCAATCCTCATTTCTCCAACAAGCATGGAACTTGACCGAGCTCAATGTCTGCAACAATAGTTTCAAAGGGCCAATTCCTTCCTCTCCTTGCATCAATTCTCCCAACCTCAGGCTCCTTGATTTCTCCAGCAATAATCATAGTGACGAAATTCCTCGTGGGTTAGGAGGATGCTCCAAACTAAAGATTTTCCGAGCAGGTTTTAACTCTCTCACAAAATTTCTTCCACATGACATCTATAGTGCAACAGCACTAGAAGAAATCTCCATACCTTCCAATTATCTTTCAGGATCCATCAACGATGGCATTGTGAACCTTACAAAGCTCTCCAACCTCGAGTTAAGTGACAATAAATTGGGCGGCAAGCTTCCACTGGATTTTGCAAGGCTTTCCAACTTAAAGCTCCTACACCTTCGAAATAACTTATTCACAAGTTCTTTGCCCCCGTCATTGATGAATTGCACAAATCTTATCCAATTGGATTTACGAAACAATTCGTTTCAAGGAAACATCTCCGACCTTAATTTCTCGAGTCTTCAACAACTCACCATACATGACCTGGGGTTTAACAACTTCACCGGAAATTTCCCAGCGAGCCTTCTCTCATGCAAGTCCCTAAGAGGAATTCGAATTTCCCATAATCGATTAGAGGGAGAAATCCCGCCTGAGGTGGCCCAATTGAGAAATTTATCTTTCTTCGCCCTCAGTTTCAATGGGCTAACTAATTTCACAAGTGGAATCAAGATTCTGATGCATTGCAAGATGCTTGATGTTGTTCTTATGGCTCACAATTTCCTACAGGAGATGATTTCAAATGACGACATCAATATGGTTGCTTCTAATGGATTCAAAAATCTTCGGTTTTTGGATCTTAGTGAGTGCCAACTGACCGGTCAGTTTCCCATCTGGCTATCTAAGCTTAAGAAGCTAGAAATCCTAAATCTAAATACCAATCGTATGACAGGTTCAATTCCTGGTTGGTTGTCAACCCTTCCAAGACTTATCTCTTTACAATTGTCTGATAACCTCATTTCAGGTGAATTTCCAAAGGAACTTTGTGCATTGCCAGCACTAGTATCAGAACAGGATCAAGCAGATAATAGCACTTTTCTTTTACCAATTTTTAACATAAACATGAATATTTGGTTTCACCAGTACAACTCCATCCACAACTGGAAGCCAAATATAGTCCTTAGAAACAATAGCCTCAGCGGCCACATTCCTGTAGAGATAGCACGTTTGAAGCAACTTCATACATTGGACCTTAGCCATAACAACTTCTCAGGCAACATTCCAAGCCAAATATCCGAGCTCACAAACTTGGAAGATCTGGACCTCTCTGAAAATCAGTTGTCTGGGAAAATACCGGCATCACTAATAAGTTTGAGTTTTATGCATAATTTAAATGTTTCAGACAATAAACTCTACGGAGAAATACCATCAGGCACTCAGCTCCAAAGTTTTGATGCCTCTGCATATAAGGGCAACCCTGGACTTTGTGGTGACCCACTTCCCAAGTGTGGCCATAGAAGAAAATGAGATAAATAACCGATGTTTGAGAAATCTCACCACACATGATTCGTGGGAGAGTGAATCATATTTATATTGAATGTATACAGCTGTTTTTGTATTACAAAGGAAACAAATAAATATATTTGCTTTATAAGGAAACAATGATCAAGTTACAGAATAAAATCAGCTGCATGAGCTGTCCCATGACTCTGTTTTTGGCTGAGTGAAATCAGCTTGAATGTTGCTTGCTAAACTCTCGGCTGCTGTACATGGCATGCATCTATCCATAATTGCAGCTTCCATATTTGATTTATAATTATTGGAATCTTCTACATTATCATCCCCCCTCAAATTAGGCAGGGTTACCATGCATAGTTTGTGTTTAAGCTGTGTCAAGGCATGTCTTGTCTGCGGCTTGGTAAAAACATCAGCAATCTGGGATGAGGTTGAAATGTGACGAGTTTGTAACAACCCAAGAGAGACACGTTCTCGGATATAATGATAATCGAGCTCAATGTGTTTACTTCGAGCATGAAACACAGGATTGACAGTCATAAATAAGGAGCTCATGTTATCACAAAATAATAGTGGAGGATTCTTCAATGGAATTTGAAGATCACGAAGGAGAAAGGTAATCCAAGTGATTTCTGCAGCTGTTTGAGCCATTGCACGGTACTCCGCTTCCGAACTTGAGCGAGAGACAGTTGATTGTTTTTTTGCACTCCATGAGATGATGTTACTGCCAATATACGTACAATATCCTGTTGTAGACCTTCTTGTAAATGGACAGCCAGCCCAGTCGGCATCGGAGAATGCATAAAGTTCCATGGAACTTGATTGCTGGATATGTAACCCCTGATGAAGCGTTCCTTTCACATAACGCAGAATTCGTTTTACCATTGTAAGATGATCTTGTGTTGGAGTTTGCATGAATTGAGAAACATAATTCACACTAAATGATAGATCGGGTCTGGTTAATGTGAGATATTGCAAAGCACCAACAAGTGACCTATACGTGTGAGGATCACAAAGAGCTGTTGAGTCAATGGCAACTTTAAATTTTTCTGTCATGGGAGTATGTATAGGTTTACAATCCTGCATTAATGCCCTTTCAAGGAGATCAATGGCATATTTAGATTGATGTAGCACCAGTCCATTGTCCACATGACTGACTTCGATCCCCAAGAAATAACTAAGTTTGCCGAGATCCTTCATGGAGAATTCTGTGTGCAGCTTAACAATAAAACCATCAATTAATTGTTTTGAGGACCCTGTGAGGATGATATCATCCACGTAGAGAAGTAGCACAATAGTACCATGAGCTGAATGATTAATAAATAGACTAGGATCAGCAGTGCTGCAGAAAAAACCTGTTTGAAGAAGGAAAGAGCTAAATCTGTCAAACCAAGCCCTTGGGGCCTGTTTTAAGCCATATATGGCTTTGTGAAGAAGACAGACATGATCAGACTTTTCTTTGCTCACAAAGCCTGGTGGTTGCTCCATGAAAATTTTTTCAGATAACATGCCATGAAGGAATGCATTCCTTACATCTAGCTGGCGTATGCTCCACCTTTTAATCACAGCTACAGACAAAATGAGTCTGATTGTGGCTGGCTTTACCACAGGAGAGTAAGTCTCGGTAAAATCAATTCCATTAACTTGATGGTAGCCTTTGGCTACTAACCTTGCTTTTAAGCGCTGAAGAGATCCATCAGGATTAATTTTGGGTGTTAAAACCCAACGTGATCCAACAACATTCATTGTTTCCTGTCGAGGCACAAGTGACCAAGTACCATTTTGATTTAAGGCTTGGAGCTCCTCTTCCATAGCTTGTTTCCATCCCGGATGTTGAATAGCAGCTTTAATTGTTTTGGGTGGTTTTGGTATAGCATCATACTGATGAAGCAAAGCATACTTGGGATTCGGTTTATGTACACCTGATTTTGATCTTGTCTGCATGTTATGAGAAGGTGCAGGAAGTATAAGTTGATCCTGTGCATCATTGGATTGAGAAGGGACTTCGGGTGCTGTCTGGTCTTCCAGTTGAGATAGGGGAGCTATAACATCGAAAGGACTTGAGAGATGATTTGTTGTTTGGGATTCTGCATCACAAGCCAAATCAGAGAGGGTGAGTGATTTTTTTAAAGGTGCATCAGGAGTTGATTTTTCTTGTGATGGTGTTGAGGAAGTATGTATAGAAACTGTTAAGGGATCCCATTCTGTGAAAGTAGTCACCATGCAATCTGTAATAGTCTTGTTGGGGTACTGATTTTTGAAGTGCAGATTCTCTTCATCAAAAGCGACATGCCGTGATATAAACGTCCGTTTCGTAGGTGGATAGTAGCACCTATAGCCCTTGTGTCGATCACTATAGCCCAAGAATACACAAGGGAGAGACTTGGGGTCAAATTTATTATTTTTCTGATCCCACACATATGGGTAACACCTAGAACCAAAAACCCGAAGGGATCCATAATCAGGTTGCTTATTATACAGCATATAAAATGGTGACTCCCAATGTAAAGTAGCTGTAGGAAGCCGATTAATCAAAAATACAGCAGTTGTAAAGGCTTCCACCCAGAAATATTTAGGAACATTAGCATGCAACATCATTGTTAGACCCAACTCTCTGATATTTCTGTGTCTCCGTTCTACAAATCCATTCTGCTCAGGGGTATAAGGACAAGAAACTTGATGCAGAATGCCAGATCTTCGTAAGTGACTGATGAAGGAAAGATTCATGAATTCACCTCCTCCATCAGTTTGCACCACTTTAATAGTCTTCTCAAATTGCCTTAAAACATACTTCTCAAATAATATGAACTGACTGAAGAAATCAGATTTATATTTTAGGGGAATAAGCCAAATGAACTTTGTAAAATCATCCACAATAGCAGCATAATAGAGAAATTTATTTATTGAAGTAACAGGAGCAGGTCCCCACAAATCAATATGAAGTTTCTCAAATGGAGCAAGAGTACTAGATACCGAAACTGGAAAAGGGAGTTTTGACATTTTCCCTACCTGACAGCTTTCACACAATTTATTTTCAACTTTATTAGACACAACTTGAATAAAACCATGACTTTGTAGCTTAGTAACAACAGCTGCATTAGGATGCCCAAGCCTTTGATGCCAGATGTCCCTTGGAACTGCTCGAAACCTTGAAGAGAAAAAGGCAGCTGGTGAGGCTCTAATTGTGTAGAGATTATGTTGCTTGAGGCCCTTCATGAGTACCCTTTGTGTCACTCGGTCCTTAATGACAAAATGGTCATTAGAAAACTCACAATTTACTGGATAATCAGTAGTTAATTGGCCAATTGAAAGCAGATTTTTCTCTAAGTCAGGAACTAAAAGAACATTGGTGAGTTTAATTCTTGAAGATCCTGACCCGATTAGTGCATCTCCAGTATGAGTAATTTTTAAAAAATCTCCATTGCCAATCAAGACATGATCTGAACCAACATAAGGTTTTAAATTTTGTAAAATACCTTCATGAGAGGTCATATGTGCGGAGGCTCCAGTATCGGACACCCATTCCTCATTATTGTTTGCTGAGTCAAGATTGAGAGCAGCAAAAGCTTTAGGAATATTATCAGGTTGAATTGAGTGATCAAACCTGTACCAACATCGAATAGCTGTATGCCCTCTTTTATCACAGATTTGGCATAGAAGATCACCCTTATTGTCTCGGGTGAAGTTGTTAGCAGCAGATGAATATCCTTGTGTATTCTGCTTAATAGTAGCTTGGTTAGCAGGAGAAAAGCCTTTACCTTTTGAGGAAAAATTACCTGATTGACGAGGGCCTTTGTTGTTGGATTTGAAGTTGTTCTTTTGACCATAGAAAGCATGGTAGGCTCCAGAGTCAGGGGAATGGAGGCTGATACGAGTTTCATAACTCTGCAGGAGGGGCACTACTTCAACATAGCTTGGCATTGGAGGCTTGAGCATAGATGTAGTGAATGGCTCATATCGTGCTCCCAAACCATTCAATAAAGAAAAAACCTTTGTCTTATCATCAACAGGAAATCCAATAGCAGAGAGACTGTCACAGACCCCTTTGAACTTACGGAGATAGTCATTGAGAGACAATTCTGGATCCTTTTTCATATGATTGAGCTGCTGTGTAAGCTGAAATTGGCGTTCTTGAGATGATTGTGCATAAGCTTCCTTGAGAGCAGCCCATACTTGTGCCGATGTATCCAATCCAATTACAATGCCAAGTGCCTCCTCAGAGAGTGTACCGATGATCCATCCTCTCAATAAACGATCGGCAGTTCGCCATTTGAGAAATTCTGGGTTAGCAACAGCTGGTCGATCCGAACCCTCTTGAAGTGGAAGTACAGCTTCAGGGGCTGTTGCCTCACCAGTGAGATAAGCCACAAGTTCTTGGCTTTCAGCCAGAGCAAGTACTTGCTCTCGCCACAAAGGATAATTTTCAGCTTTAAGGCGAAGTGTGACAAAGTTGCCCACATTCAAAGATACTGAAGACATGATTGCGGAAGAAGAAGAAGGTAGCCCTCACAGTGTTTCTGTGTCTCTGATATCAAGAAGAAAATGAGATAAATAACCGATGTTTGAGAAATCTCACCACACATGATTCGTGGGAGAGTGAATCATATTTATATTGAATGTATACAACTGTTTGTGTATTACAAAGGAAACAAATAAATATATTTGCTTTATAAGGAAACAATGATCAAGTTACAGAATAAAATCAGCTGCATGAGCTGTCCCATGACTCTGTTTTTGGCTGAGTGAAATCAGCTTGAATGTTGCTTGCTAAACTCTCGGCTGCTGTACATGGCATGCATCTATCCATAATTGCAGCTTCCATATTTGATTTATAATTATTGGAATCTTCTACATTATCAGCCATCTTACCAAAGACAGTAGAGACAAGGACATTCATGATGAGGAAGATAGAGATTCAATCCCATGGTTTCATATTACTGTGGTGCTTGGCTTCATTACAGGATTTTGGGAAGTGTGTGGTCCTCTGGTATTATACCATAATTGGAGAGTCGCATATTTTTTATTCCTAGACAAGTTAATAGATAAGCTCGATGAGACAATTGCAGTCAGTGTCTCTGGCTAGATTGTGCAGAAGGAGCCTAATATATACATGATGTTCTTTTGAGTAATAAATTGGGCTCTCTAGAGTGAGTTGTTTTCTCTTAGGCGAGTCGAGTAAGGACATGAGTTCCAAAGTCTAAGTTTGAGAAGATTTCTTAGATTTCTTTGCTCATCAAGGGAAATTTGGGATCACTAGGACGTAAGGAGGTTCTAAGATATTACCTCAAGGTGCGAGAGGCATGATTCGACTTGATAAGATTGGTCTTCCTTCTTTAAGATTGTAAATTGTGTGTATGTTCTTTGGTTGTTTTGCTTTGGCGTTTATTAGCACTTGTTCTGTTTAAGCTATTTCTCCATTATAAGTGATGCTTTTATTAATAAAAAATATTACTGTTTTTGAGAGAGAGAGAGAGAGAGAAGATTTCTTAGACGAAGAAGAAAGGGAGGAGGCTGGGTGAAAAATAAGGAGGCGGCTAGGGAGAAGGGTAAGGGCGGAGAATGAAGAAGATAATATTGAGAAGAAAGAAGTAATGACCAAAATTAAGATCAATTTAGTATAAAAATGTACGTTATTTTTTCTTTATCTCTTTTTTGGGATCCGTTTAGATAGTAAAAGTATTTCATCTCTTCTCATCTTATCATTATAACTTTTTTAAATTCTCTTACTAAATATAATAAACAATTTAACTTTTTCATATTTTAAAATAATAATAATAATTTAAAAAATAATAGTTTAATAATATTTTATTTAACTTTTAACTTTAATTTAAAACTAAATCATTTCATCTTACTATCCGACCTATACCTTAGTCAAGTCAAGAAGATAAGTCCCATTATCATTGACAGACAGCAGAAAAAAAATTCATAAAGCCCATATTCCATGACAAAAAAAAAAAAAAAAAATTAAGAAAGGCGTTCACCACCTTCTCACCCACTGAATGATGATCAGTTTAGCTCTGTCAAGAGTCAAAAGGATTTGAAAAACACTGAATGAAGTCACCTAATGCAAACAACTTACAAACGGCTATGCTGATGTGTCAAAAATTGCTATACGCGCTGTTTTAACTTTACCCCTTTCATCATTTAGTTTTCAAACCATGAAGCTTAAAACCATTTCCCTCTTATTCCCTCCCTCTCTGCTCCTCTCTCAAGTCTAAAAAATAGTAAAGGAAGATCCATGTAAAATGCATTGCGCTCATCTCCACTCCTTCAATGGCTCTTTACACCACTACGGTTTCCTCTACTATTTCCTTCCCATAAACCTTTCTTACAAACCCATCTCATCTTCTCTTTCATCTCTTCCTCGCCTCTCTCTCACCCGATTCCACCATTCCTAATTCTCATATCCATTTGATCAATTTGCATATGAGCTCAGCACCAATTCCTAAAAGGTCAATCTTTTTCTTTCCCAATTTATTTTAATAAAAAAGAAAGCAATTTTTGGAGGGTGGGTGAATTTGCTTCAGATTAGTAATTCACTAATTGTCTGAAATCTCGAGCTTCGTTGTCTAAAAATTGGCGTGTAATTTAAGAGCTGGATGAAAATCTCTTGGAGGAGCGACAAGATGAGTTTTCACGAGCCAAAGAACCTGTCAGGAGATGGAGCCGAAGCCAAAATGAGAGTCACACGGGCAAGAGGTGAAAGATTTTCATCGATAAAACAAAAGGATGGCAGAGTAGAGTAAGCTCGAAGATGAAGGAATGGAGAAGCACCAGAAAGATCCGATTTTCACTATATTCGTAAGTCCTCACCACGAAGATGACCCCCGCAAAAATGACCCACGCCCCCATGAAAATAACCCATACGAAGATGAACCAATAGAAAATACTCCAAAAAATACTAACACGAAGAAGAAGATTAGCTTAGTGGTTACTTACGGCCTCTTGAAGATGACCCACACAGAGTTTATGACCCACAAAAATACCCGAAGACATCCATTTAAAGATCTCGGTGCCGAAGTAAAAATCAAGAAGAAGACCTAACCACGAAGCTTATGTGAGAACAAAGACCATGATACGGAGCTTGATTTATGAGCACGAAAACCAGTGAAGAGTTTTCACACCGACAAGAAGCGAAAGATGAGCTCTGTTTTATTTTGCTTCATTGACGTTTTTTTTTTTTTTAAATAGTTGTTGATGTGGTATTATGCCTTCAGCCGACTCCGTAGCGTTTGTAACCAGCGACTGTACCAAGCAAAATTGAAAGGATTTTTCTAATTTTGCCGTTTTTGCTTTGGCCAATCTTGCGTAGGTGAGTGATGGGGATGGCAATAATTGTATTGTGCAAAGCAGTTGTTTGATAGATGGCCTAGTTTGCTTTCATAATTTTTCTTAACTTATCTCAACTTATTTAATTATTATAATTTTTTTTTGTTGAACCCAAAGTTTCAAATTTCATATAATTATATATCTACACATAGATTTTGATGATAATAAATGAATTTAAAGAATAAATGAGTCTCAAGATTAAATTGTCTACATAATGGAGTCAAGCACATCAAAGAACCAAGCATGAACAAGAAGGAAACAAGTTCATATTAAAGTCATAGAGTAATGTTATAAATCTCTTAAAAATTCAAAATTAGGATTAAGGCTCAAAATTAATATTTTATTATAAAGCATCAAAATACATTTTCAACATGTACATGAATATTTTGAAAATTATATTTGAAAATTTTGAAAGATGATTGATTGGCATCTTTCACATTTGCATGACATGATTAAATATTTGAATTTTGAAAATATTAAAGATGATTGATTGTCATCTTTCACATATGTATGCTTTGTTTAAATTTTTTTCAAAAGTGATTAATACTTTTTTTGACTTATGCAAAATGTAGATGATTTTGTTTGAAAAATTTGAAAAGTAAAGTGTACTCCTTTTGTCATATGCAAAAAGTAAAAAGATTAGATTTAAAAATTTTGAAAAATAAAGTGTGTTCCTTTTGTCATATGCAAAAAGTAAAAATATTATGTTTCAAAATTTTGAAAAGTAAAGTGTACTCCTTTTGTCATATGCAAAAAGTAAAAAATTAGGTTTGAAATTTTTGAAAAATGAATAATGTTATCTTTGACATGTAAATCTTTTTAAATTTGAATATGAAGTCTCATATGCCTATAAATAGATCATTTGAGAGCTTCACATTTACAATACCAAGAACATATAACATTCATTCAAAGCTTTCCTTCTCTCTTCTCTAAGCATTGAGCTTTAAACCTTATTCATTTTGAGAAAATATAGTTTGTGCTGTATTATTCTTATTTCACTCATTGAAGAATGTTTTCTAATAACTTACCCACTATCAGATCTTGTATCAGTAAAAGGGTCTGTATAACCCTTGTACGTGTAGAAAGTGTTTTACACAAAGAATAGTTGAATCACTATGTGTAAGGTAATTGCAAATGTCTAGGGTGTTCTACACGCATCCTTTGTAGCGATATTGTACAAAGGTGTAATAGATTTCTATTTCCACCTTAAGGAGGTTGAATAGTGAATTTGGGGCTCTTCAAATGGTAGCTTGAGGCGAAGACGTAGGCAGTGGGGCCAAACCTCGTTAACATACTGAGTTTGCTTCTCTCTTACCCTTACTCTTTATATCTATTACTGCTTTATATTTTATTTATATTTTATATTGTGTATTTAATTTATAATTGTTAATTTTTTAAATATAACCTCATTCACCCATCTCTTGTGTTAGTCATCTAGGCAACATTTTTAAATTCTCATACAAAATAAAATAAATAATTCAATTTTTTTAATTTTGAAAATAAAAATAATATTAAGAATATATTTTTTAATAATATTTTATTTAATTTTTATTTTATTTCGTCTTATCAACAAACGAGTTAGTTAGCGTGATTGACGGGGAAGTTATGGCCATCTCATACGAAATTTTTAATGATGTTCTATTCTGGGTACAGCACAAACCATGATTTAACATGTCAAATAGTACTTCATGAGTACAATCATTCATGACGTTTATGCGATCTATGAATATCTTCTATCTATGTTAATCTAACTTGAACGCTCAGTCCAAGACTTGAGGCTTGAGAGTCATTGGAGTGGTGATTGTTTGATGCTAAGACTTCACTATAAAAGACATCTACAAGGCAGTGTTGGTAACAGCTAGAAAGAGACATAAGAGGATAAGTGCACGTGGACGCAGTATTGGGTGGTTCTCCCATATTGGGACTAGTTACGGTCAAACAAGGCACCTCCAGCACCATCAGATTGTACATAAATGAATAGAGAATTTATTGAAAGAGAAATTAGCTAAAATTAAAGAATTAGGACTTGTTTGGAGATGCTCTTAGCTATCTATTATGAAGTGGTGCGTCGTCCACTTATAAGCATCTGATGCGTTTTCAACCATGGCTGGTGTATCGTATAGAACACGTATACAAGAAATTAGGCTAAATTATAATCATGTTATAAATTGGTTTCTCTAAATTCAGATTCGCTGCCAATTTGAACCCTTTTCTCTAAATTAGTACTCCATGCCTAACCCAGAAATAATTTAGTTCTTATACCTAACAGACTACGTTTAATGAGGTCCCTCTCTCAGTTTATCTGTTTCACCATTCTTACAGATTCCTCTTCTCGAATACCAAAAGTCTACGTGGTTATGAGTGATAAAGACGACTGATAACAAGCATCCCCGTCTACCATGCGCTTTCTCCCACGTGCATATTTGATAGAAATAAATAACAAGTTATGCTCCTTCGAGTTCAGAACTTACGAAGCAAGAACATGCGACACTCTCTGCCTCGTGATCTCCTCCACACTTTCCTTCTCTTTTCTAGCATTTTCTCTGCAAGTCATGCATGCAACCAAATAGACCGCAACTATCTCTTGTCGCTACCCTTTAGTACTTCTTCCCCTTCTTTAAATTGGTCTGCCACTGATTGTTGCAATTGGGAAGGTAATTCTTGTGATCATAAAGGTCGGGTCACTCATATTTGGTTACCCTCTAAAGTTCTCAGAGGGGGTGTACCTCCCTATATTGGAAACCTAACAAGCCTCTACCACCTCAATCTCTCCCACAATGCACTTCCAGGTTGTCTCCCTGTCAGATTCTTTTCCTCCTTCAATCAACTCGAGGTCCTTGATTTGAGCAACAACTATCTAGCTGGAGATATATCATTATTATTTTCCTCTAATGGCTCGTCTAACGGTTGGCCTTCCTCAATTCGATTAGTTGACATCTCCAACAATGACTTCAATGGGATCATCCAATATTGGTTCCTCCAACGTGCACAGAAGTTGGACAAGCTCAATGTAAAGCCATAATAGGTTCACAGGCTCTATTCCTAAGTACCTCTGTATGCATTCTCCCTTTGTCAGGCTCCTTGATTTCTCTTTTAACGATCATAGTGGCCAAATTCCTGGCAGACTAGGGGAATGTAGCAAATTAGAGATTTTCCGGGCAAGTTTCAACTCGCTCTCAGGACTAATTCCACATGATATATACAGTGCGACAAGGTTATAAGAAATCTCGTTACCTTCTAATAATCTTACAGGTCCCATTAGCAATGACATTGTGAACCTTACCAAACTCACCTGCCTTGAGTTATATGAAAATGAATTGAGCGGCAGGCTCCCTGTAGATATTGGATAGCTCAACAGATTAAAGCATCTACTCCTTGATACCAACCACCTGACAGGTTCACTGCCTCCATCTTTGATGAATTGCACAAACCTAATGACATTGAACTTAGGGCTCAATTTCTTTGAAGGAGATATTTCCACCCTTAATTTCTCCCATCTTCATCAACTTACTACACTTGATCTGTGGAACAATAAATTTACTGGTAGCTTTCCAGTAAGCCTTTCCTCATGCAAGTCTCTGAGAGCAATTCGAATTGCCTGAAATCGACTAGAGGGACAAATCCCACCTGAGATGGTTCAATTAAAATTCTTGTCTTTCCTTTCACTTAGCTACAACAGGCTAACCAATGTCACAGGGGCAATCAACATTCTGATGCGTTGCAAGAGTCTTAGCGTACTCCTCCTTACACAGAATTTTTTGAACGAGGCCCTGCCAACAGAGGACAGCATAGTTGATCCTTACGGATTTCGGAATCTCCAATTCTTGGGTCTCGCTCTTTGTCAACTCACAGGTCAATTGCCAATCTGGTTATCAAAGCTTAAGAAGCTAGAAATCCTAAATCTAAATGCCAATCGTATCGCAGGTCCAATTCCTGGTTGGTTGTCAACCCTTCCAAGACTTATCTCTTTAGAATTGTCTTGTAACCTCATCTCAGGTGAATTTCCAAAGGAACTTTATGCATTGCTAGCACTAGTATCAGAACAGGATCTAGGAGATAATAGCTCTTTTCTTTTACCAATTTTTAACATAAACATGAATCTTTGGTTTCACCTGTACAACTCCATCCACAACTGGAAGCCAAATATAGTCCTTAGAAACTATAGTCTCAGCGGCCACATTCCTTTAGAGATAGCACCTTTGAAGCAACTTCATACATTGGACCTTAGCCATAACAACTTCTCAGGCAACATTCCAAGCCAAATATCCGAGCTCACAAACTTGGAAGCTCTGGACCTCTCTACAAATCAGTTGTCTGGGGAAATACCAGCATCACTAACAAGTTTGAATTTTTTGCATAATTTAAGTGTTGCAGACATTGAACTATACGGAGAAATACCATCAGGCACTCAGCTCCAAAGCTTTGATGCCTCTGCATACAAGGGCAACCCTGGACTTTGTGGTGCCCCACTTCCCAAGTGTGGCAATCTTACAAGAGACAGTAGAGACAAGGACATTAGTGATGAGGAAGATGGAGATTCAATCCCATGGTTTCATATTATTGCAGTGTTTGGCTTCATTAAAGGATTTTGGGAAGTGTGTGGTCCTCTGGCCTTGAACCATAATTGAAGAGTCGCATATTTTTTATATTAGACAAATTAAAAGATAGGTTGAGGTCTATGTGACAATCGCAGTGTCTCTAGCCAAATTGTGCAGAAGGAGTCAAGCATGCATACAAGATGTTCTTTGAACAATAAATTGGGCTCTCTAGAGTTAGTTATCAGTTTAGTTTGTCAAGTTTCAACTTTTCATCAATATTTCAATATCACGTTCAATATGATTCCCTTGCTCCGCTACAATGAATCGGGAGCTGTTAAGCCCTAGACGAGGCAATTTCAGTATAATTAAAAAAAATGTAGTTTTTATTGAAAGAAAAATATATTTAAATTTTTTGATAAAAAAGAAAAGAAGAGATGGAAAGAAATGGCTTTTGTCTTTTAGCAAAGAAAATAGAAAAAATAAGTATCTTACCTAATTAATGCCATACCAATTGAAAAATCTTACTTAATTAGCAATTTGGACAATTTTTCGATGCAGTCTTTACAAAGCCTAGGATGAAAAAAAGGTACATGTGACAAGTTAAACATGATGCTACGTGGAAAAGGCTCGATTACTTTGAACATTGCCAATGATGTAGTGTTTAAATCTATGAGCACTGGTATTAATTGGAATAGGTATCCTAAATCAAAGTCAAAAGTTTGCCTAATATTTGGTCAAAAATACTTACAGTAGGCAAGTTTAAATATATTTAACTTTAAGCTACTGTATTTCATGAGCTTGGGTCATATTTGGCCTGCTACTGTAGCTTAGACAAAAGTTATTTTATTCTCTATTTTTTTTTAAGGGCCCACATACAAAACCTCTCAATCCATACATGATTTTGCCCCACATCATACATGATTTACTTTTTTTTAATTTTTATTAAATTAATTAAGTTTTTTTATTCATTATCCATATACCATATATTTGATAAGAAAAATTTTTAAAAAAATAATAAATAAATAATTGTAGAATATAAAAATAATGTGTAGATTATAATATAAAAATAATGAGTAGAATTTTTTAAAAAGAAATACCTTGCTGATGACATTGTCTGCATTAATAATTGTTTTGACACTTAACAACCTGTCAAAGTTATTATTGAAGTACATTTTACCCGCAGACTGGCTTTCCCTACATCATCCCCAAATGGAACACTAGGATAAAAATTTTGTAGTTATTGGTGTTAAATATGAAAATATGATTGTTTAAATAATAATTTGATTATTAATTAACATATGATCGATAGAATTGCAAAGTATGATAAAAATAAATCAAATAAAAAAATAATACTAAATTAATAATATTTTTTTATTTTATTTTTTTATAATAAATGGATAATTTAATATGAAAATAAGTATTGAATAGAATATGCAAAAGGCAAAACATGTGATATATATTAGCCAAATTTTAGATTTGTCTTTACCTACTCTAATGGCACTAATGCTTATGTACAAATTTTGAGAAGTGTTATAGATATAAAGAAATTATATAAAATAAACACACAAACAGATTTCACTTCATATAATCCGTTAAATTTACTTTAAAATAAAAGTAATTTTATAATATGAACGTACTACATCAAATCACATCAATTTGTGACTTTACTTTTATATAATCTCTTTGTAGCTAAAGTATATTTCACAAATTTTTTCCTTAGTAGTACAGCTTAATGTGCAGCATACTGCAATCATGATCATAGAAATTGAATTATGGGATATGTAAAGAAATCTTGGTTATTCTGTTGTTGGTACCGTCTACGAGTCGTAAAACTTTCAACTATCTTGTAAGCGGAGTTGGAAGATTTGTATGGCATTGCAACCAAAATCAAAACAAATTATGAACAGGTCCATGGAAAATCAAACAATATCCAAATCAACATCTAAAAATATACGTACTCAAATAGCAAAGAAAAACAAGCAAAATCAATGGATCTACCGAAATCCAAACGAAAATCGAAAAAGAAGAAAGAGAGAAGGCCGGATGAAATATAAGGAGGGAAGCCAGGGAGAAGAGGCAAGGGAAAAGAATGGAGTAAGATAATATTGAGAATAAATAAGTAATGACCAAAATAAAGAACAATTTAGTCTTAAAATGTACGTTATTTTTTCGTTATCTATTTCTGGGATCTGTTTATATAATAAAAGTATTTTTTCTTATTTCATCTCATCATTATAATTTTTTTAAATTTTTTTATAAAATATAATAAATAATTCAATTTTTTACATTTTAAAATAATAATAATATTAAAAAAATAATATTTTAATTAACTTTTAATTTTAAAATTAAACTAACTCATCCCGTCGTATTATTCAAAGCGTAACTTAAGTCGAGTTAAGGAGATGAGTCCCATTGTCAGACAGAAGGAAAAAAATACATAAAGGCCATATTCCATGACAAGGAATTAAAAAAGAAAGACGTTCACCACCATCTCACCCACTGACTGATGATAATTTCGGCTTTGTCAAGAGTCAAAAAGGATTTTTCTAATTTTGTCGTTTTTGCTTAGGCCAGTCTTGTGTAGGTGAGTGATGGGGATGGCAATACTTTCATTGCGCAAAGCTGTTGGTTGACAGATTCGACTGTTTTCACAATTCTTTTAACTGATATTGTCTCGTTATTATAATTTTTTAAAATTTTTATATTTAAAAAAATAACTATTAAATAAAATAAATAATTTGATTTTTTTAAATTTTAAAATAAAAATAATATTAAAAAATATATTTTAATAATATTTTATTTAATTTTCATTTCACCTCTTCCAAATTAGGCAGCGTGATTGACGGAGAAATTATGTTCATTCCAGATGACTGATGACTTTTTCTGCACATAACACAAGTAAAATTTTTAAAGATCTATTTTGTGTACAGCGCAAACCATGATTTAATATGTCAAATAGAACATCATGAGTACAATCATTCTCATTCATGACGTTTAATGTGGTCTCAATCGTGGAACAATAAGTTTTGAAGTCAATCTTTTCGCTGCCTTTCACTGAAGAAGATCAAAGGTTTTGGACTCTCTGAATATCTTCTATCTATGTTAATCCAAGTTGAACGCTCACCCCAAAGACTTTTGAGTGTTTGGAGTAGTGATTGTTTGATGCTAGGACTTCTGACTCTAAAAAAGACATCTAGAGTCTAGATAGTGTCGGTAACAGCTAGAAAGAGCCATAATAGGAACGGTGCAAGTGGACGCAGTACTGGGCGGTTCTCCCATATTGGGACTAGTTATAGTCAAAGAAGGTACCTCCAGCAGATTGTACATAAATGAATAGAGAATTTATTGAAAAGAAATTAGCTAAAATAGAGAATCCAGTCTCTTGATTAGCTAAAATTAAAGAATTAGGACTTGTTTGGAAATGCTCTTAAAGCTATCTATTATGAAGTGGTGTGTCGTCCTGTTATAAGCATCTGATGCGCTTTCAAAGTTGGAACTCCAAACACATGCAACCATGCATGGCCGGTGTATCATATAGAACACGAATACAAGAAATTAGTCTATAATTTAGTTCTTATACTTTTAGACTACGTTTAATGTGGTCCCTCTCTCAGTTTATCTGTTTTATGTCATTTTCACCATTCTTACATATTCCTCTTCTTGAATACAAAAAGTCTACGTGGTTATGCGTGATAAAGACGACTTGATCACAAGCATCCCCTTCTACCACGCGTTTTCTCCCACATGCATTTTTGATAGAAATAAATAACAAGTTATGCTCCTTCAAGTTCAGAACTTACGAAGCAAGAACATGCAAGACTCTCTGCCTCGTGACCTCCTCCTCACCTTCTTTCTCTTTTCTAGCATTTTCTCTGCAAGTCATGCATGCAACCAAATAGACCGCAACTCTCTCTTGTCCCTACCCTTTAATACTTCTTCCCCTTCTTTAAATTGGTCTGCCACTGATTGTTGCAATTGGGAAGGTATTTCTTGTGATCAAAAAGGTCGGGTCACTCATATTTGGTTACCCTCTAAAGGCCTCAGAGGGAGTGTACCTCCCTATATTGGAAACCTCACAAGTCTCTCCCACCTCAATCTCTCCCGCAATGAACTTTCAGGTTTTCTCCCTGTGAGATTCTTTTCCTCCTTCAATCAACTCGAGGTCCTTGATTTGAGCAACAACCATCTAGCTGGAGATATATCATTATTATTTTCCTCTAATGGCTGGTCTGACGGTTGGCCTTCCTCAATTCGATTAGTTGACATCTCCAACAATGACTTCAATGGGATCATCCAATATTGGTTCCTCCAACGTGCAGAGAAGTTGGACAAGCTCAATGTAAGCCACAACAGTTTCACAGGCTCTATTCCTAACTACCTCTGTATGCATTCTCCCTTTGTCAGGCTCCTTGATTTCTCTTTTAATCATCATAGTGGCCAAATTCCTGGCGGACTAGGGGCATGTAGCAAACTAGAGATTTTCCGGGCAGGTTTCAACTCGCTCTCAGGACTAATTCCACATGATATATACAGTGCGATAAGGTTAGAAGAAATCTCGTTACCGTCCAATAATCTTACAGGTCCCGTTAGCAATGACATTGTGAACCTTACCAAACTCACCTTCCTTGAGTTATATGAAAATGAATTGAGCGGCAAGCTCCCTGTAGATATTGGAAAGCTCAACAGATTAAAGCATCTACTCCTTGATACCAACCACCTGACAGGTTCACTGCCCCCATCTTTGATGAATTGCACAAACCTAAGGACATTGAACTTAGGGTTCAATTTCTTTGAAGGAGATATTTCCACCCTTAATTTCTCCCGTCTTCATCAACTTGCTACACTTGACCTGTGGAACAATAAATTCACTGGTACCTTTCCTGTAAGCCTTTCCTCATGCAAGTCTCTGAGAGCAATTCGAATTGCCCGAAATCAACTAGAGGGACAAATCCCACCTGAGGTGGTTCAATTAAAATTCTTGTCTTTCCTTTCACTTAGCTACAATAGGCTAACTAATGTTACAGGGGCAATCAACATTCTGATGCGTTGCAAGAGTCTTAGCGTGCTTCTCCTTACAAAAAATTTTTTGCACGAGGCCCTGCCAACAGAGGACAGCATACTTGATCCTGGCGGATTTCGGAATCTCCAATACTTGGGTCTCGCTCAATGTCAACTCACAGGTCAATTGCCAATCTGGTTATCAAAGCTTAAGAAGCTAGAAATCCTGGGTCTAAGTTTTAATCGTATCACTGGTTCAATTCCTGGATGGTTGTCGACTCTACCAAGGCTCTCTCGTATAAACTTGTCTCATAACTTGATTGTGGGTGAATTCCCTAAAGAACTTTGTGCGTTGCCAGCATTGGTATCAAAACATGCTCTAATGGACAATAGTTCTTTGATTTTTTCAATCTTTGCAATACGAAATGGTACCATTTTTTAGTTCAATTCGCTATCCAACATGGGACCGAGAATATCCCTTGAATACAACGGTCTTAGTGGTAACATCCCCCCTGAGATTGGTCATTTGAAGCAACTTTATGGTCTGAATCTTAGCCATAACTACTTCTCCGGCAACATTCCAGACCAAATATCTGAGCTTACAAACTTGGAAAGATTGGACCTCTCTGCAAATCAGCTGTCTGGCGAAATACCAAAATCATTCATTAGTCTGCATTTCTTGCATGAGTTCAGCGTTGCAAACAATAATCTCTGCGGAGCAATACCATCAGGAACTCAGCTTCAGAGCTTTGATGTATCTGCATATGAGGGTAATCCTGGACTTTGTGGCCCCCCCCTTCCATACGAGTGTGGCCATATTCTTCATAGCAACAAAGACATTCAAGATGAGGAAGATGGACCTGCAATTAGATGGAGTCATATTAGTACTATTCTTGGCCTCATTACAGGATTTTGGGGAGTCATTGGTCCTTTGATTTTAAGCCATAATTGGAGAGTTGTGTATTTTGAGTTTCTGGAAAACGTGAAAAATAGACTTTGTGTAATGCTTAGGAATGTGCTTGGCTAGATTTCATCGAAAGACATCAGTGCATGATCTTCTTTCTCGAATTTGTAAATTAATCTCAACTATCAGTTTGGTTTCTCAAGTTTCCCTTTTGGTCGATTTAGTTCTAATGCTTTTACCATACCAAGTCACCCGTGGACTTCTATGGGCAGGGGAAGAGGAGGAAAACAAGGGAGGGAAAGATTCATGAGGAAGAGTACGGGATCTCCGGCTCGTTATGGGCGCCATTAATATTATATCTTGTTGACCAAGAAGAAATTTTCTGCCATGAAAGTTCAAATCAAGTGTCTCTGCTGCGGATAGTTCAACTTATCAAATTGATCTTGGAGAGAGAGAGAGAGAGAAAAAAAAAAAAAGCCATTTTGAGTTTTGTTAGGGTTTTGTTGATTCGTGAGCAAAGTTTTGAACATCATACCAGATGTCATAACGGTCAATATACTGGAATGAAATATTTCGATACCGGTACTATTTCGGAATAGTTGATATATGAATAAATTATATTCCAAAATAATAGTCAATATATAAATAAATTATACATAAATATATATAAATTATAAATAATATGATCTGAATTGGGAATTCAAAAATGAGTTTACAGTTTGAATAAATGAAAAAATAAATAAATAAATAAAAATAAAGGCCAAAATACGGGCCGGTACCAGCCGAAATATCGGCCGGTACGACTAGTATTTGAGGCGGTACTAAACAAGTATAATACCTATACTAGACCAGTGGCCGGTACAGTACGGTATTTGAAACAGTGTTCGTGAGGCATGGCTATCATCGAGGCCCGTGGGGGCCATCCAACGCCATCTAGGAGATCATGGACTGTCGTGGACATGTTCTTACAGACGCCCTTTCCTCTGCCTGAAGTGGATATACCTTTTAGGCTTCCCAAAACCATAGATGGGGAAATATGCGTGATGTGCCAAGCTGTTTGTGTTTTCTCTCGTGATGAAATTCCTTCACCAAAGGCCCAGTTTGGACATGATCAGAGGATTTATTCGCACTCAATGGGGTTTGGAATCTCAGCCAGTGGTTTCTAGTATGCGCAAACCAGGGAATGTTTTTCTTCGAGTCTTGAAGGAGGAGGATTTTCTGAAGGCATTTTCTTGAAAACTTGTGACATTGAAGTCGTGCAATACCGTATCTTTCATTGGACAACAGATTTTGTGGAGGATAAAGAACCTTCAAGGGTGCCGGTCTAGATTGTCCTTCCTGGCTTGCCTCCAAATTTCTATCATGAATCATTTCTTCGAAATCTATTGATGCCTATTGGTCGCTACATTCGACGTGATAATAGCACACACTATGCTACGAGATCTGACGGAGCTCAGGTCTATGTTGAGATGGATGCAACAACGGAGCCATTGCACAAGTTTGGGATTGGCGCACCTAGACAACCTAGCTGTCAATTTCAGGAAATTGAGTATGAGACTTTGCCTGCCTTTTGTGTTTCCTGTCATATGTAGAGCCATAACAAGAGAACATGTAAAAGAAGTCTGTTAAAAAAGAAAGGTGATGCTGGGAAAAGGGAAAGGGAGAAGGAGGGAATGAAGTTGGTTCAAAAAAATTCAACGGATAAACCGAATGTAGTGGAGTCTAAGAATCTGCTCGAAGATTTTTTAAAGGCATTTTCTTGAGAAACTTGTGACATTGAAGGCATGCAATATTGCAATGAATTTTTTGGAGGATAAAGAACCTTCAAGGGTGCCGGTCTGGGTTGTCCTTCCTGGCTTGCCTCCAAATTTCTATCATGGATCATTTCTTCAGAATCTCTTGATGCCTGTTGATCACTACATTCGACGCAATAATAGCACACACTGTGCTACGAGAACTGAAGAAGCTCAGGTCTGTGTTGATATGGATGCAACAACGAAGCCATTGCATGGGTTTTGGATTGGCGCACCCAGACAACCTAGCAATTGATTTCAGGAAATTGAGTATGAGACTTTGCCTGCCTTTTGTGTCACGCCCCCAACTCCCACGTACGACTACATGGAAATCGAGACGTCGGGATGATGACAACACGGGTCACACATCCCATCGCCTAGTGCCAAGTGTGTGTACATGCATCATATGTACAAAGAACAACACGCAGCGGATAATAAAGTCATATAAATAAGTACCAGAATTTTTTATTTAATTACAAACCAGTTTAAAACACGCGTAAATAAAATATTACATGTTCAACACTATTTCAAATCCAAATACATATCATTAAAACAACTACAAATATTATCCATAAATAGGCACTCCAAATCAACACTCCGGCGAAGCCGCCTCCTCGGGCTCAACCTCCTCCTCCTCTACCTCTGCATCAAAATCTACGGTACCAAAAATGGTATCGCAGGTAAGTAATATTCCAAACGCCACAAGATAAAAAATATATTAAACTCTACAACAATATGCATGAAAGATGCCCAATGCACATGTCCCATAAAATATATTTTTCCACGCACGCCAAAAGTCTCATTTGGCCCAAAATATTTCTTTTAAACATATCCTCGCTATTATCCCAGATAATGGACAAAAACTAATCTCGTCATTTTCCCAAAAAATGGCCCATTAACCAAACCATCAGAACACTGTAGGTGGAAATCGCAATCGGGACTCTACCACCATCCCTACGCCGCATGCACCGTAGGCGAGAATCGCAGGCGGGACTCTACCTTTCCTCATGCAAGTCTCTGAGAGCAATTCGAATCGCCCAAAATCAACTAGAGGGACAAATCCCCCCTGAGGTGGTTCAATTAAAATTCTTGTCTTTCCTTTCACTTAGCTACAATAGGCTAACCAATGTCACAGGAGCAATCAACATTCTGATGCGTTGCAAGAGTCTTAGTGTACTCCTCCTTACAAAAAATTTTTTGCACGAGGCCCTGCCAACAGAGGACAGCATAGTTGATCCTGACGGATTTCGGAATCTCCAATACTTGGGTCTCGCTCAATGTCAACTCACAGGTCAATTGCCAATCTGGTTATCAAAGCTTAAGAAGCTAGAAATCCTGAGTCTAAGTTTCAATCGTATCACAGGTTCAATTCCTGGATGGTTGTCGACTCTACCAAGGCTCTCTCGTATAAACTTGTCTCATAACTTGATTTTGGGTGAATTCCCTAAAGAACTTTGTGCGTTGCCAGCATTGGTATCAAAACATGCTCTAATGGACAATAGTTCTTTGATTTTTTCAATCTTTGCAATACGAAATGGTACCATTTTTTAGTTCAATTCGCTATCCAACATGGGACCGAGAATATCCCTTGAATACAACGGTCTTAGTGGTAACATCCCCCTTGAGATTGGTCATTTGAAGCAACTTTATGGTCTGAATCTTAGCCATAACTACTTCTCAGGCAACATTCCAGACCAAATATCTGAGCTTACAAACTTGGAAAGATTGGACCTCTCTGCAAATCAGCTGTCTGGCGAAATACCAAAATCATTCATTAGTCTGCATTTCTTGCATGAGTTCAGCGTTGCAAACAATAATCTCTGCGGAGCAATACCATCAGGAACTCAGCTTCAGAGCTTTGATGCATCTGCATATGAGGGTAATCCTGGACTTTGTGGCGCCCCCCTTCCATACGAGTGTGGCCATATTCTTCATAGCAACAAAGACATTCAAGATGAGGAAGATGGACCTGCAATTAGATGGAGTCATATTAGTACTATTCTTGGCCTCATTACAGGATTTTGGGGAGTCATTGGTCCTTTGATTTTAAGCCATAATTGGAGAGTTGTGTATTTTGAGTTTCTGGAAAACGTGAAAAATAGACTTTGTGTAATGCTTAGGAATGTGCTTGGCTAGATTTCATCGAAAGACATCAGTGCATGATCTTCTTTCTTGAATTTGTAAATTAATCTCAACTATCAGTTTGGTTTCTCAAGTTTCCCTTTTGGTCGATTTAGTTCTAATACTTTTACCATACCAAGTCACCCGTGGATTTCTATGGGCAGGGGAAGAGGAGGAAAACAAGGACATCCAAACTCAAGTTGAGGAGATGAGTTCCATTGTCAGACAGAAGGAATAAAATTACATAAAGCCCAAATTCCATGACAAGGAATTAAAAGAGAAAGACGTTCACCACCATCTCACCCACTGAACGATGATAAGTTCAGCTTTCTCAAGAGTCAAAAAGGAATTTTCTAATTTTGTCGTTTTTTATTAGGCCAGTCTTGTATAGGTGAGTGATGGGGATGGCAAAACTTGCATTGCGCAAAGCTGTTGGTTGACAGATTCGACTGTTTTCACAATTCTTTTAACTGATAGTGTCTTGTTATTATAATTTTTTTAAAATTTTTATATTAAATAAAATAAATAATTTAATTTTTTTAATTTTAAAATTAAAAATAATATTAAAAAGTATATTTTAATAAGATTTTATTTAATTTTTTTAATTTTTATTTAATTAAAAAACAAACTAAACAGCGTGATTGACGGAGAAGTTACGTTCATCCCAGATGACTGATGACTTTTTCTGCACATAACACAAGTAAAATTTTTAAATATCTATTTTGTGTACAGCGCAAACCATGATTTAATATGTCAAATAGAACATCATGAGTACAATCATTCTCATTCATGACGTTTAATGTGGTCTCAATCGTGGAACAATAAGTTTTGAAGTCAATCTTTTCGCTGCCTTTCACTGAAGAAGATCAAAGGTTTTGGACTCTCTGAATATCTTCTATCTATGTTAATCCAAGTTGAACGCTCACCCCAAAGACTTTTGAGTGTTTGGAGTAGTGATTGTTTGATGCTAGGACTTCTGACTCTAAAAAAGACATCTAGAGTCTAGATAGTGTCGGTAACAGCTAGAAAGAGCCATAATAGGAACGGTGCAAGTGGACGCAGTACTGGGCGGTTCTCCCATATTGGGACTAGTTATAGTCAAAGAAGGTACCTCCAGCAGATTGTACATAAATGAATAGAGAATTTATTGAAAAGAAATTAGCTAAAATAGAGAATCCAGTCTCTTGATTAGCTAAAATTAAAGAATTAGGACTTGTTTGGAA
This sequence comes from Carya cathayensis, assembly GCA_011037825.1. Lineage (NCBI taxonomy): Eukaryota > Viridiplantae > Streptophyta > Magnoliopsida > Fagales > Juglandaceae > Carya > Carya cathayensis. The sequence goes on from QGSO01000174.1 coordinate 152,116, forward strand.
ATGCTCTTAAAGCTATCTATTATGAAGTGGTGTGTCGTCCTGTTATAAGCATCTGATGCGCTTTCAAAGTTGGAACTCCAAACACATGCAACCATGCATGGCCGGTGTATCATATAGAACACGAATACAAGAAATTAGTCTATAATTTAGTTCTTATACTTTTAGACTACGTTTAATGTGGTCCCTATCTAAGTTTAGTGTTTCGTGTCATTTACACCAATCTTGCAGATTACTCGAATACAAAAAGTCTACGGGGTTATGAGTGATAAAGACGACTTGATCACAAGCATCCCCCTCTACCACGCGTTTTCTCCCACATGCATATTTAATAGAAATAAATAACAAGTTATGCTCCTTCAAGTTCAGAACTTACGAAGCAAGAACATGCAACACTCTGTGCCTCGTGATCTCCTCCTCACCTTCTTTCTCTTTTCTAGCATTTTCTCTGCAAGTCATGCATGCAACCAAATAGACCGCAACTATCTCTTGTCCCTACCCTTTAATACTTCTTCCCCTTCTTTAAATTGGTCTGCCACTGATTGTTGCAATTGGGAAGGTATTTCTTGTGATCATAAAGGTCGGGTCACTCATATTTGGTTACCCTCTAAAGGCCTCAGAGGGAGTGTACCTCCCTATATTGGAAACCTCACAAGTCTCTCCCACCTCAATCTCTCCCGCAATGAACTTTCAGGTTTTCTCCCTGTGAGATTCTTTTCCTCCTTCAATCAACTCGAGGTCCTTGATTTGAGCAACAACCATCTAGCTGGAGATATATCATTATTATTTTCCTCTAATGGCTGGTCTGACGGTTGGCCTTCCTCAATTCGATTAGTTGACATCTCCAACAATGACTTCAATGGGATCATCCAATATTGGTTCCTCCAACGTGCAGAGAAGTTGGACAAGCTCAATGTAAGCCACAACAGTTTCACAGGCTCTATTCCTAACTACCTCTGTATGCATTCTCCCTTTGTCAGGCTCCTTGATTTCTCTTTTAATCATCATAGTGGCCAAATTCCTGGCGGACTAGGGGCATGTAGCAAACTAGAGATTTTCCGGGCAGGTTTCAACTCGCTCTCAGGACTAATTCCACATGATATATACAGTGCGATAAGGTTAGAAGAAATCTCGTTACCGTCCAATAATCTTACAGGTCCCGTTAGCAATGACATTGTGAACCTTACCAAACTCACCTTCCTTGAGTTATATGAAAATGAATTGAGCGGCAAGCTCCCTGTAGATATTGGAAAGCTCAACAGATTAAAGCATCTACTCCTTGATACCAACCACCTGACAGGTTCACTGCCCCCATCTTTGATGAATTGCACAAACCTAAGGACATTGAACTTAGGGTTCAATTTCTTTGAAGGAGATATTTCCACCCTTAATTTCTCCCGTCTTCATCAACTTGCCACACTTGACCTGTGGAACAATAAATTCACTGGTACCTTTCCTGTAAGCCTTTCCTCATGCAAGTCTCTGAGAGCAATTCGAATTGCACGAAATCAACTAGAGGGACAAATCCCACCTGAGGTGGTTCAATTAAAATTATTGTCTTTCCTTTCACTTAGCTACAATAGGCTAACCAATGTCACAGGGGCAATCAACATTCTGATGCGTTGCAAGAGTCTTAGCGTGCTTCTCCTTACAAAAAATTTTTTGCACGAGGCCCTGCCAACAGAGGACAGCATAGTTGATCCTGACGGATTTCGGACTCTGCAATACTTGGGTCTCGCTCAATGTCAACTGACAGGTCAATTGCCAATCTGGTTATCAAAGCTTAAGAAGCTAGAAGTCCTGAGTCTAAGTTTCAATCGTATCACAGGTTCAATTCCTGGATGGTTGTCTACTCTACCAAGGCTCTCTCGTATAAACTTGTCTCATAACTTGATTTTGGGTGAATTCCCTAAAGAACTTTGTGCGTTGCCAGCATTGGTATCAAAACAAGCTCTAATGGACAATAGTTCTTTGATTTTTTCAATCTTTGCAATACGAAATGGTACCATTTTTGAGTTCAATTCGCTATCCATCATGGGACCGAAAATATCCCTCGAAAACAACGGTCTTAGTGGTAACATCCCCCTTGAGATTGGTCATTTGAAGCAACTTTATGGTCTGAATCTTAGCCATAACTACTTCTCAGGCAACATTCCAGACCAAATATCTGAGCTTACAAACTTGGAAAGATTGGACCTCTCTGCAAATCAGCTGTCGGGCGAAATACCAAAATCATTCATTAGTCTGCATTTCTTGAATCAGTTTAGCGTTGCAAACAATAATCTCTGCGGAGCAATACCATCAGGAACTCAACTTCAGAGCTTTGATGTCTCTGCATATGAGGGTAATCCTGGACTTTGTGGCGCCCCCCTTCCATACGAGTGTGGCCATATTCTTCATAGCAACAAAGACATTCAAGATGAGGAAGATGGACCTGCAATTAGATGGAGTCATATTAGTACTATTCTTGGCCTCATTACAGGATTTTGGGGAGTCATTGGTCCTTTGATTTTAAGCCATAATTGGAGAGTTGTGTATTTTGAGTTTCTGGAAAACGTGAAAAATAGACTTTGTGTAATGCTTAGGAATGTGCTTGGCTAGATTTCATCGAAAGACATCAGTGCATGATCTTCTTTCTTGAATTTGTAAATTAATCTCAACTATCAGTTTGGTTTCTCGAGTTTCTCTTTTGGTCGATTTAGTTCTAATACTTTTACCATACCAAGTCACCCGTGGATTTCTATGGGCAGGGGAAGAGGAGCAAAACCTGGGAGGGAAAGATTCATGAGTAAGAGTACGTGGGATCTCCCGCTCGTTATGGGCGCCATTAATATTATATCTTTTTGACCAAGAAGAAATTTTCTGCCATGAAAGTTCAAATCAAGGGTCTCTGCTGCTAATAGTTCAACTTATCAAATTGATCTTAGAGAGAGAGAGAGAGAGAGAGAGAGAGAGAGAGAGAGAAGCATTTTTGAGTTTTGCTAGGGTTTTGTAGATTCGTGAGGCATGGCTGCCGCCGGGGCCCATGGGGGCCATCTGGTGCCACCTGGGAGATCATGGACTGCCGTTGACATGGTGTTACAGATGCCCCTTCTTCTGTCTGAAGTGGATATACCTTTGAGGCCACCAAAAACCATAGATGGGGAAATATGCGTGATGTGCCAAACCGTTTGTGTTTTATCGTGATGAAATTCCTTCGCCAAAGGCCCAGTTTGGACGTGATCAGAGGATTTATTCGCACTCGATGGGGTTTGGAATCTCAGCAAATGGTTTCTAGCATGCGCAAACCACATAATGTTTTTCTTCAATTCTAGCAGGAGGATGATTTTCTGAAGGCATTTTCTCGAGAAACTTGTGACATTGAAGGCGTGCAATACCGTATCTTTCATTGGACGATAGATTTTGTGGAGGATAAAGAACCTTCAATGGTGCCGGTCTAGGTTGTCCTTCCTGGCTTGCCTCCAAATTTCTATCACGAATTATTTCATCGGAATCTCTTGATGCCTGTTGGTCGCTACATTCGACGTGATAATAGCACACACTGTGCTATGAGAACTGACGAAGCTTGGGTCTCTGTTGAGATGGATGCAGCAATGGAGCCATTGCACGGGTTTTGGATTGGTGCACCTAGACAACCGAGCTGTCGATTTCAGGAAATTGAGTATGAGACTTTGCCTGCCTTTTGTGTTTCCTGTCATACGCAGGGCCATGACGAGAGAACGTGTAAAAGAAGTCTACTAAAAAAGAAAGGTGATGCTGGTAAATGGGAAGGGGAGAAGGAGGGAATGAAGTTGGTTCGAAAAAATTTAACGAATAAACCGAATGTAGTGGAGTCTGAGAATGTGCTCGAGAATGATGCGGGGAAGGCGTACTGGTTGTTGAGGAAGGAGTGGCGAATCAAGAGAGTGTCGATCTTGGAACTGCATTAGAGAGAACCACAGCCAAGGAGGGGATGATTATTGTGGAGGAAGTGATTGAGGAGGGGGAGATAATTGGGGATATTGTGCAGCATAAGTCAGATGACGCTAAAGGGAAGGCCCCTAATTTTGGGGTCTCTCCCTACAGATTTGTTGAAACAGAGGAGAGGGAAGCCATTGAAATAGTGTTAGCGGTTGACCGTGTTGAGGAAGTTCACTATCCTGATGCATATGTACCAGAGGAACCTGTGAGTTTTGCTCGGGCAGATGGGAATCCCCAAAGGCCTCTATCCGATGGTGAGGGGATTGAGTAGATCTATATATAGGAAGCAAATGAAACCTGTTTATTGGCGTCGACCAAAGCAAAGGATGGATTAAACTAAGCACGGATGGAAGTAGTAGGGGCAACCCAGGGAGAGCTGGAGAAGGAGGTGTTTTAAGGGATTTTTTTTTTTAAGAGCCGGTAGCCACACACATAGCAGCCCCGTCTCAAATTTATTAATGAACTCTCACTTATGACAGAGGAATTCCATGGTAACAACCTGCACTTGGGGGTTTACAAGTAAGAGCGCTAAACCTAACCCAAAAACCAAGTGTAAACAAACCAATAAAAGCAACCAGCACCTAGCAAGCCTAAAAAAATCAAAACAAAAACCACAAACAACCAACCTGAAATAAAAAAAAATAAAAATAAAAAACATATGACGCTCTTATTCCGTCCAAAAGCACCTATACCGCTTAAAGACGAATAGCTGGTAGACCAATTTTATCAACTTTGAGAATCCCTTTGAGTAAGTGCGTCATTTCGCTGTAAGTATTACACGTACCATTATTCTGATATGAGGCCTAGCGTGCCAAGAAATCTGCTCCTGCATTGCCTTCCCTATAAATATGCCGAATCTTGACTTCCAAAGGGATGAAAATGGTAATTTGATAAAAGCTTTCTCTACTCCAGTTGATAATGGAACAAACAATTATGCAGAATTTATGGGTTTACTCATAGGGGTGACAACTCTCTGTTTACTTGGGTTGAATTATGTGGAAATAGAGTTGGATTCAATGATGGTAGTAAACTGGCTTCGGTTGGCTAAGTGCCCGGTGTGGAACCTGGAGGACTATTGGAAGGAACTTATGGGATTGCTTAGAGGAAAATGTTTTACTATCTGTCACTTCTATAGACAAGGTAATGCACAAGCAGATTATCTGGCTCGACTTGCGTCAGATGATTGGTGCTATAAGGTCTTCATGGAGTAATTGGAAATTGGTTCTTCCTCTATTGAGAGGACTTCTAAGAACCGATAAAGATGGTCTTCCTTACATTAGATGGTACTAATTTTCTATAGTGGGATGTGGTTTGCATTGTTGATTTTTTTTTTTTTTTTTGGTTGGTAGTCGCTTTGTCGTTTAATTGGTTAAATGTAACCACAGTTTTCTTCTACCACAAAGTGAGGGTTTTTGAATAAATTCAGGAACGGGTCACTATTGAATATTTGATCCGGACTATTAATAAAATAAAATTAAAAAAAAAAAGTCAGCCGTGGACTTCCATGCATTCCTAATTGAGATAATACCACTTTGAGACCCCTCCATACCACAGTAATTACCTCTATTGAAACTATTTTGTTCGAGTCCAATTGGGGTTTCCCTAATCAACTCAGTGCCACTCTAAGGAGACCACTGATGGCCATCTCCAATTTGGACATACATTATCATTTCAAGTGAATTTCCAAAGGAACTTTGTGCATTGCCAGCACCTAGAATCAGAACAGGATCTAGGAGATAATAGCTCTTTTCTTTTACCAATTTTTAGCACAAACTGTCATTGGTTTCACCAGTACAACTCCATCTACAACTGGAACCAAAATATAGTCCTTAGAAACAAAAGTTTCAGGGGCCACATGCCTGTAAGCTACTTGGTTCATTGGACCCTAGCCATAACAACTTCTCTGGCAACATTCCAAGCCAAATACTGGAGCTCACAAATTTGGAAGATCTGGACCACTCTGCAAATCAGTTTTCTGGTGAAATACCAACATTCACTAGTTTGCATTTTTTGCGTAATTTTAATGTTGCAGACAATGAGCTGTATGGAGAAATACCATCAGGCACTCAGCTCCAAAGCTTTGATTCCACTGCACATACAAGGGCAACCCTGGACTTTGTGGTGCCCCACTTCCCAAGTGTGGCCATCTTACAAACGAATAGAAACAAGAACATTCATGATGAGGAAGATGGAAATAAAATCTCATGGTTTCTGATTATTGTGGCACTTGGCTTCATTACAGGATTTCGGCGTGTGTGTGGCCCTCTGGCATTGAACCATAATTAAAGAGTCGCATATTCTTCATTCCTAGGCAAATTAAAAGATAGGGTGAGGTCTATGTGACAATCGCAGTGTCTCTAGCCAGATTGTGCAGAAGGAATCAAGCATGCATACAAGATGTTCTTTGAACAATAAATTGGGCTCTCTTGGGTTAATTGTCAGTTTAGTTTGTCAAGTTTTAACTTTTCATCAATATTTCAATATCAAGTTCAATATGATTCCCTTGCTCCGCTACAAGGAATCGGGAGCTGTTAAGCCCTAGACGAGGCAGTTTCAGTACCATTAATGAAAAAAAAAAATGTATTTTTTATTGAAAGAAAAATAGATTTAAATTTCTCGATTAAAAAAAAAAAGAAAAGAAAGATGGAAACAAAAGGCTTTTTGTCTGTCTTTTAACAAAGAAGATAGAAAAAAGAAGTCTCTAACCAAATTAATGCCATACCAATTGAAAAATCTATCTCAATGTGTAATTTGGACAATTTTTCGATGCAGTCTTTACAAAGCCTGGGGTGAAAAATGGGTACAGTACTACATCTGACAAGTTAAACATGATGCAACCATGTGGAAAAGGCTTGATTACTTCGAACATAGCCAATGATGTAGTGTTTAAGTCTATGAGCACTGGTATTAATTGGAATAGCTAGGCATCCAAAATCAAAGCCAAAAGTTTGCCTGATATATGCCCAAAAATACCTATATTGGATTAGGCAAGTCTAAATATATTTGGCTTTGAGCTACAATATTTCAAGAGCCTGGTTCATATTTGGCTTGCTACAATATCTCAGCCAAAACTGAATTTTTTTCAGCTTTGAAACCAGCTTGGGACGTTTGAGGAATCGGTTTTGTTACACGTCATCCTATACCATATATTATATATATTATAATTTTTCTTTTTTATTATTTCTATTAAATTAATTGGATTCTTCTACTCATCATCCATATACCAAATTTTTGATAAGGAAAAATTTTTAAAAATAAATAAAAAATCATGTATAGTTTATAACGTAGAGATAATGAGTAAAATTTTTCTAGAAAATACCTTGCTGAAGACATTGTCTGCATCAATAATTGTTTTGACACTTACCAACCTATCAAAGTTATTATTAAATAAGTATTTTTCACCCCAGACGCTGGCATTCTCTACATCAATATCCTCAAATGGAACACTAGTATACAAATTTAGTAGTACTTATGGGTATTAAATATTGAAAATATGATTGTTTAAACAATAATTTGATTATTAATTAACATATGATCGATAGAATTAATTGTAAAATATGACAAAAATAAAGTTAATAAAAATAAAAAATATATATTAAATTAATAATATTTTTTTAATATTTTTATAACAAATGGATAAATATCCAATGTGAGAATAAGTATTGAATAGAATAGGTAAAAGGCAAAACATGTGATGTGATATTAGCCAAATTTTAGATTTGTTTTAACCTATACCAATATTAATGCTCATGTACAAATTTTTTACTTAACAGTATGGTAAAATGCGCAACATACTGCAATTATGATCATAGAAATTGAATTCATGTGGGGTATGAAAAGAAATCTTGTTTATTCTGTTGGTAGTAACGTCTAAGAGTTGTAAAACTTTCAAATATCTTGTAAGCGGAGTTAGAAGATTTGTGTAGCGTTGAAACCAAAATCAACACAGACCATGAACACGTCTATGGAAAATCAAACAATATCCAAACCAACATCTAAAAGTATACGTACCCAAATCGCCAAGAAAAACAAGCATAATAAGTGGATCTACCGAGATTCAAACAAAAATCGAAGAAGAAAGCGAGGAGGCCAAGTGAAAAATAAGGAGGCGGTCACGGGGGAGGTAAGGGTGGAGAATGGAAGAAGTAATATTGAGAAGAAAGAAGTAATGACCAAAATTAAGAATAATTTAGTGTAAAAATGTATGTTAATTTTTCTTTATTTCTATTTTGGAATCCGTTCGGATAGTGAAAGAATTTCGTCTCATTTATATTTCATCTCATTCTATTTCATCGTTATAATTTTTTTAAATTCTCTTAAAAAATATAATAAATAATTTAATTATTTTACATAATAAAATATTAATAATATTAAAAAATAATATTTTATTTAACTTTTAACTTTAATTTAAAATTAAGTGATCACATCATACCATTCAAACCTTACCTTAGTCGAGTCAAGTAAGGAGATGAGTCTTACCATAGTCGAGTTTAGTAAGGAGAAGAGTCCCAGTATCACTGACAGGCAGATGGAAAAAATTTCATAAAGGCCATATTCCATGACAAGGAATTAAAAAAGAAAGACGTTCACCACCACCTCACCCACTGAATGATGATCAGTTCAGCATTGTCAAGAGTCAAAAGGAATTTTCTGATTTTGTCGTGTTTGCTTAGGCCAGTCTTGTGTAGATGAGTGATGGGGATGGCAATACTTGCATTGCGCAAAGCAGTTGTTTGATAGATTGACATAATCAACTCAATTTATTTAATTATTATAATATTTTAATAATATTTTATTTTATTTTTAACTTACATTTTATCTCATCTTATCGGTATAAACAAATACAAGAGTTTGATTGACGGTAAAACTATGGTCAACCGAGATGAAATTTTTAATGATGTACTTGTACAGCGCAAACCATGATTTAATACGTCAAATGGTACATCATGACTCATGAGTACAATAATTCTCATTCATGACGTTTAATGAGGTCTCTGAACATCTTCTATCTATGTTAATCTAAAGTTGAACGCTCACTCCAAAGACTTGAGAGTCAATGCAGTACTAGTGATTGTTTGATGCCAAGACTCTGACTCTATAATAGGATCAGAGCATGTCGACGCTCTTGTAGGTGGTTCCCCCATATTGGGACTAGTTATGGTTAAACAAGGCACCTCCAGCACCAGCAGATTGTACATAAATGAACAGAGAATTTATTGAAAGTGAAATTAGCTAAAATAGAGAATGCAGTCTCTTGATTAGCTAAAATTAAAGAATTATAACTTGTTTGGAGATGCTCTTGGAGCATTTACATCTTATTTCTCATATAAAAAAAAATTATAATTTAACTAAAAACCACATTTCATAAAAAAAATTTTTAAATTTTACTCATCTTTAAAAAACCTTCTACATCTTATTCCCTAACTTTTCTCTATTCTATTAAAATAATATTTCTTTATTCTTTTTTTATTACTTTTTTCTCTCACTTCCATTTACAAACTTAATTACTCAATATTTTTTCTTATGTTTTGAACTAATACTCTAGTTTTCGAGGGTATGATAATATCTTTTAAATTAATTTTTTTTATATTTTCATAATTATTTAAATTATTTTTAAAATTATTATTGAAAACTATAATAAATATGAGTATGATAAAAAATATAGATGATTGGAAGTATATAACTATGATAGAAAGTGTAAATGATTAGAATAAAGTATTGATAAAACATAATGTGGAAATATACAGTAGTTTTTCGAGAATAAACACTTTTCCTAAAATGAGAATACGGATGTAAAGGTAATTTTAATGAAATGCCTAAAATTTTCATCAGATTATAGGGAAAAGTACCTTTTGCCTACAAGTTGGAATACTCTTAGCTATCTATTACGAAGTGGTGCGTCCTCCACTTATAAGCATCTGATGCATTTTCAACCATGGCTGGTGTATCGGATAGAACACTAGTACAAGAAATTAGGCTAAATTATAATCATGTTATAAATTGGTTTCCCTAAATTCAGATTCGCTGCCAATTTGAACCCTTTTATCTAAATTAGTACTCAATGCCTAACCCAGAAATAATTTAGTTCTTATACTTAAAGACTACGTTTAATGAGGTCCCTCTCTCAGTTTATCTGTTTTATATGTCATTTTCACCATTCTTACAGATTCCACTTCTTGAATACAAAAAGTCTACGTGGTTATGAATGATAAAGACGACTTGATCGCAAGCATCCCCGTCTACCACGCATTTTCTCCCACATGCATATTTGATAGATATAAATAACAAAGTTATGCTCCTTCGAGTTCAGAACTTACGAAGCAAGAACATGCAATACTCTGTGCCTCGTGATCTCCTCCTCACCTTCTTTCTCTTTTCTAGCATTTTCTCTGCAAGTCATGCATGCAACCAAATAGACCGCAACTATCTCTTGTCCCTACCCTTTAATACTGCTTCCCCTTCTTTAAATTGGTCTGCCACTGATTGTTGCAATTGGGAAGGTATTTCTTGTGATCATAAAGGTCGGGTCACTCATATTTGGTTACCCTCTAGAGGCCTCAGAGGGAGTGTACGTCCCTATATTGGAAACCTCACAAGTCTCTCCCACCTCAATCTCTCCCGCAATGCACTTTCAGGTTGTCTCCCTGTGAGATTCTTTTCCTCCTTCAATCAACTCAAGGTCCTTGATTTGAGCAACAACCATCTAGCTGGAGATATATCATTATTATTTTCCTCTAATGGCTCGTCTGACGGTGTGCCTTCCTCAATTCGATTAGTTGACATCTCCAACAATGACTTCAAGGGGATCATCCAATCTTGGTTCCTCCAACGTGCACAGAAGTTGGACAAGCTCAATGTAAGCCACAATAGTTTCACAGGCAATATTCCTAACTACCTCTGTATGCATTCTCCCTTTGTCAGGCTCCTTGATTTCTCTTTTAATGATCATAGTGGCCAAATTCCTGACGGACTAGGGGCATGTAGCAAACTAGAGATTTTCCGGGCAGGTTTCAACTCGCTCTCAGGACTAATTCCACATGATATATACAGTGCGACAAGGTTAGAAGAAATCTCGTTACCTTCCAATAATCTTACAGGTCCCATTAGCAATGACATTGTGAACCTTACCAAACTCACCTGCCTTGAGTTACATGAAAATGAATTGAGCGGCAGGCTCCCTGTAGATATTGGAAAGCTCAACAGATTAAAGCATCTATTCCTTGATACCAACCACCTGACAGGTTCACTGCCCCCATCTTTGATGAATTGCACAAACCTAATGACATTGAAATTAGGGCTCAATTTCTTTGAAGGAGATATTTCCAACCTTAATTTCTCTCGTCTTCATCAACTTACTACACTTGACCTGTGGAACAATAAATTCACTGGTAGCTTTCCAGTAAGCCTCTCCTCATGCAAGTCTCTGAGAGCAATTCGAATTGCCCTAAATCAACTAGAGGGACAAATCCCACCTGAGGTGGTTCAATTGAAATTCTTGTCTTTCTTTTCACTTGGCTACAATAGGCTAACCAATGTCACGGGGGCAATCAACATTCTGATGCGTTGCAAGAGTCTTAGCGTACTCCTCCTTACACAGAATTTTTTGAACGAGGCCCTGCCAACAGAGGACAGCATAGTTGTTCCAGATGGATTTCGGAATCTCCAATACTTGGGTCTCGCTCATTGTCAACTAACAGGTCAATTGCCAATCTGGTTATCAAAGCTTAAGAAGCTCGAAATCTTGAGTCTAGGTTTCAATCGTATCACTGGTTCAATTCCTGGATGGTTGTCAACTCTACCAAGGCTCTCTTGTATAAAGTTGTCTCATAACTTGATTTTGGGTGAATTCCCTAAAGAACTTTGTGCATTGCCAGCATTGGTATCAAAACATGCTCTAATGGACAATAGTTCTTTGATTTTTTCAGTCTTTGTAACGGGAAATGGTACCCTTTTTGAGTTCAAATCCCTATACAACGTGGGACCGCAAATATCCCTTGAAAACAACGGTCTTAGTGGTAACATCCCCCTTGAGATTGGTCATTTGAAGCAACTTTATGGTCTGAATCTTAGCCATAACTACTTCTCAGGCAACATTCCAGACCAAATATCTGAGCTTACAAACTTGGAAAGATTGGACCTCTCTGCAAATCAGCTGTCTGGCGAAATACCAAAATCATTCATTAGTCTGCATTTCTTGCATGAGTTCAGCGTTGCAAACAATAATCTCTGCGGAGCAATACCATCAGGAACTCAGCTTCAGAGCTTTGATGCATCTGCATATGAGGGTAATCCTGGACTTTGTGGCGCCCCCCTTCCATACGAGTGTGGCCATATTCTTCATAGCAACAAAGACATTCAAGATGAGGAAGATGGACCTGCAATTAGATGGAGTCATATTAGTACTATTCTTGGCCTCATTACAGGATTTTGGGGAGTCATTGGTCCTTTGATTTTAAGCCATACTTGGAGAGTTGTGTATTTTGAGTTTCTGGAAAACGTGAAAAATAGACTTGTGTAATGCTTAGGAATGTGCTTGGCTAGATTTCATCGAAAGACATCAGTGCATGATCTTCTTTCTTGAATTTGTAAATTAATCTCAACTATCAGTTTGTTTTCTCAAGTTTCCCTTTTGGTCGATTTAGTTCTAATACTTTTACCATACCAAGTCACCCGTGGACTTCCAAACTAGATAATACCACTTTGAGACCCCTCCATACCACAGTAATAATCTCTCTTGAAACTACTTTGTTTGAGTCCAATTGGGGTTTCCCTAATCAACTCAATGCCACTCTAAGTAGACCACTGATGGCCATCTCCAATTTGGCTCTTCTGAGTGTTATCCGAGGAATGCTCTTGAATTTTCCGAGAAAAAACATTCCTCACCATCCAACTCATGGGCATTTTACACTTTACACATAAAAAGGATCAAAATACACGTCACCAGTCAGATATTAAAAACAAACAAATAGCACTCTCATTCAATTATGATCTTTAGAAAGATGAAAAATAGATCATGTGGCATCATCTTGAGTATTGGATTTTAATAGATTACATACATAATAACTTTTGGATAGTTTGAGAGGCACTGCATCAACTTTAGTAGTTTAAAGTACAGAGTGTATGCAAACTGTATATTTTCCACAAAGCTATTAAGATATTCATTCATATCCAGGAATAGTCTCCAAAATTCTTGGAGCTCTAGAAGCTCCTTCTTTTGATTAGGTAGTCCTAACCTTGCTAGAAAAAAATTTAGTTGTTCAATATCAGCATGGATATGCCAAAGGTGTTTTGGACAGTAGCTTGATTCTAACCTCTTTATTTTATTTTATTTTTTTAAATAAGCATACTGTAATGGAGACACAAGAGGAGTACGATTGTACGATGCACTTTTCTAAAGACACTCTTGAGACACAATTCATCCAACGTAGAAAAGGAAGAAGTGATATCAGATATCCAAGACTGTATCTTGCCTGCAATAGGGCCACGATGCTACCAAGCGATTGATGCCGAAGCAGGGACCTTTATGCACCTCGAGTCTTCAGACTGCCCTGCCATTTCGTTTCGGATGGACTAGCATAGTCACTTAGTTGTGAGCCCATCATGAACTGGGCCAACTTTGTGGATACTTGAAGAAGCCCTTACTCTCATCCTATGTATATGCAGTCGGCCCACCAAAATCATTTCCTCATTTTGTGAACTGGGATAGAGGTATTTATCTCCTCCGCACAAACACAGATGTAATCGTATACAAAACAGATCTGATAGGTAGAAAATTACGCAGATAAATGGGAAGAAAGGAAGGAATTACAAACTGATGCCGGACGCAATTTAAAGTAATCAAAACAGAGAAACAATAGATTCGCCCAAAATATATAGAAAATTTTGAATAATATTGATTAATAATAAAATTTAAAATTTCATTATAAAACCCATAAGCTGAACTTAAATAATTATAAAATTTGAAGTTATGAAGATCTTTTTTAAAAATAAAAAGTCTAAATTATTGTATGAGATATAAATACATAAATAAACAAGAGTCCTATCAAAAGGTTGGTCAAAATTGAAATCAAAATCACTTCCAAATTTAAAATTAAATATTTATCAATAAGATAAGAATTAGTATAAATATATAATTTAAAAAAAAACTGATATTATTTTAAATAATTTTAAAGAAAATAATTGATATCCAATATCAATTTAAATTTACACAATAATATCAATTTAAAAAAAAAACAAACAAACAAACAAACCCATCAACATCAAGGTGGAAAGCTTGTCAAGCTTCCCGTGTAAGACAGTCACGGAGCGGATGCAAATGCAATACTTGAAATAGTCTTGAATCCCCACCTCGCATCGACGCATCGTAATATCTACAAATAAAATACTAAACCCATCGAATTAGTCCGAGTTCAGCTCGACTGTATATGCTTGTATTTGCTTTTAGCACCTCGGACTGTATTCGCACGTGAGAGCGAGACTCGGACTAATCGCGTGGAAATCTCGACTTTGAGCCACCACCACATAAACAGTCTTTTTTGGATAAGCAACTTCAAAAATATGTACTTTGTACCATTAATAAGACTAATCTTCAATGGCGCTTCCATCCTTTACTGCTCTCAGTATCGTTTCTCTTTCTTCATTCTCTCGTTGTTTTCCTCATAACGATACTACCACGTTTTATTATTCACCATCTCCATACCCCAAAGCTCATTCTGCAAAACCCTGCAAAACCACGAGAAACTTTTCCAACTATTCCTTCCGCCTTTCGTACCGGTTCTCTGCTGTGGAGGATGAAGATGACAGAGATGATTATGACTTTGAAGAGGCGGTCGCGCTCTTCAATGACAGAGAATACTATAAATGCCATGACTTTCTTGAAGCTCTCTGGAACGACGCCCAGGAGCCTACAAGAACTCTGATTCACGGCATTCTGCAATGTGCAGTGGGATTTCATCACCTCTTTAATCAGGTTGATACACAACTTTCTTCTTCTTCATTTTTGGCGGTTTGGCTTTAACAATTGCAAGTCTCAATATCCTCCACCGCCAACAACAAATATTTGGTTTACAAGTTTTGATTTTCTGTGATGAATTAGAACCATAAAGGAGCCATGATGGAGCTGGGAGAGGGACTATGTAAACTGAGAAAGATGGATTTTGAGAGCGGACCATTTCATGAGTTTGAGCGAGAGATATCTGCAGCTCTGGATTTCATTTACAAGACCCAGATCGAATTAGCTGCATGTGAGTGAGTGAGCTCTATATACTGATAGATAGATGATGTAATTGCTTTCTGTTCTGTCACACTTTTTCTCGTACAGAAGTAAAACTGGTTTCTTGGATTTTCCACAGGCACCGATGACATTTGTCTTGCAATGGATCAATCAGAGAGGTCGTACCAACTTCTTGGGGGATACGGTGCTGGACAGCATCTGTACAGTCTTCAAACCGAGTCTGATCGAGTTACCTACATTACTTTCTGCCCTCAGAGGTCTTATTGCGTCAGTAAGCCATCAAGGGTAAAGCTTCCGATCCTAAATGCAACCAAAGAACACCTCGTAGCTTTCGAGTACAACTGATTCTACGCCATTTGTTGTTATTCACTCCACCATTTTTACTGGATTCATCTATATGCTGTATTCATCTTACTTTCATCCCATCTTTTTGACATCACACTAATCATTATCTAGTAAATAAATCCTACTTTTAGAAAATTCAAGAAACTTTTAAGTCCGCACATTCCATAAATCAGGTTCAATATCAAAATCAAGCCACTCCTCTGGCTCTAGGTTAGCATTTTCACTCGGGAAATATCACCATTAGGCACCAGAAACTAGAAAATGGGGATTCGATTGATACTGCAACAGTAAGAACAGACTTATTTAGGCGGAGAGCGAACGAGAGAATATGTATGTAATGAACTCAGATTTTAGTACTTTCCATTTGGCTGAAACTTTTATGGAGCAAAAGGCAATATAATTATGAATAAATCTACAATTTTGTCCCACTCTTACCGCTCCATTTCACCCCTCATCAAAAAAATTAAATTTCTTTTTTTATAACTTATGATTAAGAAAATAATTTTTAATGTATTGATATATTTTTTTATTTTTTAAAAATATTTAAATATATTAAAAAATATAAAAACAAAATAATAAAAATCTCACAAAAGTAGTAGTGGCACACCCAGCGATCATTGGTAGACAATAGCCTAGCACTACTCTATAATCATTCACAGTTTGAAAAATGCTACTCACAACTTCCCTAGGGAACCCCAGCGGCATCGTGTCCGATGTGGCATACGTGCAACGTCGTCCTTTGCATTTCCCTTGAAGACAGAAAGGGCCGATTGGCCTCCTTTCCAATTTTGCCCATCTCCATGAAAACTTCTATTTTCACTCTGTTTTCTTTTCTTTCTCTTCTACATCCACGAAGCCCCATCGTCCTCCACAAAGTCGCCGCCCCACAAAGCCGAAGCTTGCTGCAGCCCAGTCTTCGTCTTCTCCACAGTCAGTCTTCGTGGTCTCCACGAACCCACGATTCTGCGAAGTCACTGTCTTCGTCTTCTCCATGAAGCCACAAAGCCACGGTTTTGCGATTCCCCCCATTCCTTCCAATCATTTCAAAGTTCCTTCGTTCTCCAGAACCCACAAAGCGGACAGCAGCTCATACCCAAAAATTAGAGAAGAAATTATCAAATGAAAGAAAAAAAAGAGGAATAAAAATTTAGAAAAATTCATGGCATTTTCAACATCAAGTGGGTCCCTCGTCAAAGCACAAGTGGTTGAGGTACAACATTTCCCCCCATTTCCCGTTACTTATGAGGCCATGGTTGATTTCTGGACGCCAACATTTCCTTCATTTGAAGGAACTTTCGGATATAGCAACAAATAATGGTCAAAATTCAGCGCCATATTCTTTGTAATTAACTAGTATATATCAAATGAAAACCCAAGCCAACTTGGGAGTGATAGGGTCAAAGAACGGGATTGAGCAAAAAGACAAAGAAAGCCCACGTTATCATACTAGTAAGAGTTGGCAAAGAAATTCAAGAATTGGTGAAAAGGAGAGAAAATGAAATGACTTTTCAAAGGACGCCATTGTTGGCTAGTTACAGGCAAAATGATGATGTGTGACCAATGAAATATATTACGTAAAACAACTGGAACAAGGCTATACAATCAACGTGAGATACTCATCGTGAGGGAAGGGAACGCGGCGGAGCTGGGTTGCTGAGTGGTGGTTGTACCAATGGCAGGCTGAGCACTACGGAGAGAGAGAGAGAGATGAGTGAAAGAGATAGGCAACCTGATGAGAGATTACGTGAGGAAATCGAGAGTAATATAGAGGGAGAGGAGGTAGGGTGCGACGGCAATAGCTAACCTGAGGAAGTGGATGCGACGGCCGGCATTTTCTGGGCAGGTAACGACGATGCGGAGAGAGAGAGAGCAAGCGTTGTGGCTGGCTGGCTGTGGCTCACGAAAATCCTCTAGTTTTCAGGGTTTGAAACAAGGGCTCACCATGATGAGTTTGCAAAGAGGGTGGCGAACGGTGGTGAGTTAGTGACTTCTGCCGTGTGAGGGAAGTTTCGTCACGTTGCTCGGTTGTTGTGCCGTGAGGTGGAGGCCATATGTGTGTGTTGATGGTGCAAGAGTGACAGTGTGGGGGTGCTTGGTTCACGTGCAGTGATGAGGACGTGGCTTGGTGGTGTGACTGGCTAAGCTGTCGTGTTTGGGGTTCCATGGGCTACGGCTTGTAATTTGCCGATGGTGACGACGTGGAGGTGCAGCATGCATACCGCAAACGTGGGCTTACAGTTTGCGTGTTTTACGTGAAACTTGACTTTGGCAAGGTTGTTCAAGTTATACGTGTGGAGGATGTGCAGCGTGGAATTGTTATGGCACATGCGTGGTTGTTTACGTGATCAGGTGCAAAGTGCTATATGGGTTGGGCAGTGGCGAGACTACTAGTCTATAAAGGAGTGGTGGTACTATGTTGAAACCTGCTTTCGTTAAACTTGCGGGATGCATGAAAAAGATCTGAAAATAGAGTGAAAAGAGTTATTTTCATTGGGATGGACAAAATAGAAAACAAGCCAACCAATCCCTTATGTCTTCGAGAGAAATGTAAACGACGACATTGTACGTATGCCTCATCGAACACGATGTCACAGGGTTCCCCAGGACGGTTGTGTATAGAAAGATTAATGGGCCGGATGGGACAAAAATAACCCAGACTTTCCCTTAATGAGGAAAGTATCAGAGAACATCGTAACCCACCAACACTAGTTATTTAAAACTTATCCTATATCCCACCTGATTTTGATGCACTGGTCCAAAATCCACGTCATAACGATAGTGAGATGAGTATTGTTATGATGAGAAAGTTAATAAAATATTATTAAAATATTAATTTTTAATATTATTATTATTTTAAAATTTTAAAATGAATTGAATTAATTATTATATTTTATGTAAAAGTTTAAAAAAAACTTATATCGTTAAAATGAGATAAATTAGAGTGATTCTCGACCCGAACGAGTTATAATCTACAATTACACGTCGAACTACCTCTAACATGCTGTGTATATGCAGAGGCCGCCACATGCATTATCATAATCTCTCTCTCCTCTCTCTCTCTCTCCGAATTCTTTCCCTTCATTACGGGTAGGTAAACCCACTGAACTTGGTAACAAATCAAAAGGCCGAACCCTTAGAAAAACAAAGAGACAAAAAAAAAATACGACAAAAGGCCGAAGATACTATATGATTATAATATACATTATACAACAACCAGTCACCTTCTTGAGCGTTTCCTTGACCTGCCTCCACCTCCCACCACAACGGACTCCCCATTGTCTCTCCCCCTCTTTCCCGTGGCAGCCGCAGACACAGACTCGAGTCTCTTTGGCGGCCTCCCCACCCCTCTTTTCACCTTTGCAGTATTCTCCTCCTTTCCCCCTCTCCCACCACCATTACAACTCCGCGTAACCCTCTCCTCTATCTTGATCACTTCCCTTCTTCTACCCCTTGGCTTCTTCTTCTCCTCACTTCTATCGTCTTTGCTATCTTCATCGGAATCATCCGGATCCGCTAGCACTTCGCCAGGTGAGTTCTGCTTCATTCTTTTCAAGAAACTCGCTGCACCTTGCTTCTTCTTTACCGTGTTTTCCTTCTTCTCCATCTTAACCTCCAGAGCGTCGTGAGAACTGAGCTCATTTCCACCATATTCATGCTTTATGTCACCACCACCTTTGTTGTTCGTTCTCAAGCCTCTCCCGCCCAATCTTTCTTTAGTCCTTTTCTTCCTTATACCCTTATCCTCTATCTTGACAAAAGAAGCGTCATTCTTCTTCTGACTAGAATTTGGTTTTTCCTCAAGTTCTCTCTCTCTTTTATCTACTTTTCTGTTTGCACCTTCGGTAATCAGTGCCTTCATAGAACTTTGTTTCCCACATGCAACCATAGTAGAGGACTTATTGGGTTTAGAGAGTGAATCGGATTCGTTCTTGGGCTCGGGTTTCACTTGTGTTGTTTGAGGTTTCGGGACCATAACGTTCAGTTCCTTCCGTACGATACCTCGCAGCTCTCTGGCTGCTACGTGCTCGGGAGAACTTCTACGGAAGAAGACGACACCGTTATTGAATAAGAGCAGGAGATCGCGAAAGAATTTGTCGATACAATCAGCATAGACACCTCTGTCAAGCCTTGATTGAACAATTTGCAGATCCATATGTTGTCTTATCAAGCTCTTGTACCGTTCGGATTCCTGCAAAATCATAGAGTTTATTATAAAGTTTGAATTAAATCGAATGAATGGAGCCGACCGAATCAGGTTTGTCTATAGAAAAATGATAGACTAACTAGTACACAAAAATTTGTTTACAATTATAGATTAAAATAATATATCTTTTGAAGTTTTAGTTTGACTTTTATTTTGATTTGATGGATTTAAATATTAAAAAAATATTATATTATTAAGAATTGTAAATGGGCGTTAATGGGTTGTAAGGGTATTACTTGTCTTGTCTATAAATCAAGAGAAGAAGGATAAATGCTACAACTTTTTAGGACGGTAATAAAACGGTCGTCTGATTCCGTACAATAAATTATGCCGAATTAGTGATGCCCACTTGAGCAAGAGAGAGTACATGACGGCCACAGGCCAAGCCCGTTTGGACAGACTGAGGTGACGTCACATCTTGGACCTCCACACAAGTGCAGTCAGCCCAATAAAAAAAGTTGGCTCGGACTAACAAATAAAGACCAACTTGAGATTTATGGTCAGGCTTAGCGTTGTGGATCTCTATGGACGCCCCACAATTAATATGGTCGAGGGTACAACAGATACTGGAGGCCCGGCCCAGTTCAGGGTCTCTTGACCCACAGTCAGGTTATAGGCCATTGTGAAAATAGAATGAATATTAACTTTTGCTGACTTATATTTCTTCTTTTAAACTAAAGAACATCGGAGCAACCTGAAAACAACTGCGTTCTTCCTAAGCCTATAAAATGGAAAAAACATTTTCTTTATAGTATAGCCAGGGATCTCTTTAATACGTGACCGCCGCTTAGGGCTTTAAGGACAGAACAGGTCGTGGTCATTCACACGAAATCAATCCTTGTGGAAAGTCTCATTTCTGGCGTGGTGAAGGTGACAGTGCCTTCAGCCCCTTCAATTTGGGCGCATGTGTACTAAATATCAGCATCCTCCTTCCTGGCCTTTTCATTTCATTTATTTATGAATTCTATCAATACGGCGTAGTTTCGAAACCTTAGCTGGACGGACCCACTCACCCAACGTCCCAACCTCACCTCACATAAAACATGCACCCACACCCATTTATCTCGACATCATTGTACCCAAACACTCCCCCTCATATCCCTTTGTCGCCATTTGGCAGTCATCCATTGGTCCACACTCACAAAAGACGTAGCATAGACGCATCACGTCCGTTGAAATTCTACTCCACATTCTTTTTCAGTTTTTACTTCTTTTTTCTAAATTTTTTTCCCAGGAGTCTTTTTTGTTTTTTATATTATTTCTTTAATAAAGAATATTCATTAGAGCTGAGGATACCTGGCTCCGAAGCCGCCGCTCGAACACCGAGCCGAGCCGATGGGACCGGATCATCCCGATGAGCTTTACCAACGGCTCTGATTTGACGGCCGAGACTCGTCCCCTGGCGGGAGAAAGCTCCTCGTGTCCCTCGGCTTCGGGATCCTCCCCGCTACTAATTCCTCCTCCATCCCTACGACGACGTTTCTTCCCCGACAAGCTGGCCGAGCTCTGCACGTCACTGCTCTGCTTCGACGCCGCTTCCTTTTCCTTCTTCGACTCACCCACCGATTCCAGCCCCTCGTTCGACTCTCCGAGTCCACCCGTCCCCCGAACCGCCTTAACTCCTATCTCCTGATCCTCCTCGCCCCCCGCGTCATCCGTGTCATCCACTTCTCCGTTATCAAATGAATAGTTCTTTCCCGGGTCGTACTCTGACCGACCCGGATCCGGATCATTTCTCTCTGGTTCGGGTCTTTCTTGTTCGCCAACGACGCCGTTTCGCCGCCCTTGACCCTCTCCTCCTTGACTCGTCGAATTGGACCCGTTGAAGGATCGATTTTCTTTATCGTTGGAGACGTCTCCGCATACCGATTTTCCGGTGAGGTTATCCGGTAACGGCGTTGCTTCCCGCCCGTCGCCTTCGATATCCTTCTTCAGATCCAACGCCTCAGAGTCCTCCTTCAAGCTCCGCTCTCTCTCCTCCTCCAAACTCTTTACCTTCAACTCCAACGACCTGTATCCAAAACAAACAACGAAAGGAACAAAACTCTCAGATCTTAAACCAGGAAGAAAACACGATCTTTGGCGCTCAGATCTCGCTCGAAATCCGAAAACTATTTACACGATCGAGTCGTCTCGGCGCTGGACCTCGCGTCGAAGCTCCTCCACCCGAATCCTGCGGAGCTCGTCTACCATGGGGACAAGGCTGGCCGATTCGTCGTCTTGTTGGGGCAAGAAGCGCCGCTTGAGGTCATAGAACTTGTCTCTACAGTACTGAGGAGTGAGAGTGAGAGGAAGAAGGGAAGGGAGGGAGGAGCTCCGGTTCTGAAGCTCGATGGCGATGGAGTCCCAGCTGGCGGTGCCGTGGCGGTTGACGGCGGAAGCAAGCAGGAGCTCCTCTAACGTGCCCCATGGTAGCGCTGTGGCTTCGTGTTGCCTAGCCATGGTCCTCTCATTTCATCGTTAGGGTTTTTGCGTTTGTATAGGTGTGTGGTTTTGCTTTCAGATTGTGGTTTCTTCGCGGTTGGGGGGATTTGTTGTGTGTGCGCGTATGTTTTTTTTCTTTTTCTTTTAATTTTTTTTAGGTGTGTTCTGCAGCAAAAGTATTTTGGGCTTGATGATCGGAGAGCTCGCACGACCTTGCCGAAGATGGGGTTTTTTTTCATTTCTCGTACGCACACGTAAAATTACATATATGTACCCCCCCCATGGCTGTGAGCTTCGTATGAACACAGACCACGGACAGGTCTATAGTATAATCGTCTCCAGATATCATGGGTCGATGTGGGACGCAGCAAGACACACGTGTTTATTTCTTCAAATCATGGGTGATTAACCACCACGTCCGTCACAGCCAAGTCAAGAGTTTCGTTATTGATTTTGAATTTTATGGTTTATATTTTTAAGTGTTTTTTTTTTTAATTTAAACTATTGATTTATCAAATAATTTCAAATATCTCACGAATAAGTAATAATAATAAAATCAAAATTAAATATTATACGTTTAAATCATTTTTTTTGTGAAGATAACACTATTTATTTTTTAAAAATAAATATAATAATAATAATATCTATAAAAGTGAAGAAAGTGGTGCCATCTGATTGGTGGCAAAAGGAAAATACATGGACTTTCCTACTTAAGTTTGTAGAAGAAGAAATGGTATAGGATGTTTCAGAGTATATTGGAAGACGAGAATATTATAAAATAAGTTGGAGTTGGATGATATCGAGGTAGTGTTGGCGATATCATTAGTGTAATAATAAAAACAATAGTAGTCTAAGAAGCCGTTTCTTCCCTCCTGTTTATACGTTGATTGTTGTAAATCCGTACAATTATAAGCTTATTTTTTTTCTTTTCTTTTTTTTTTTTAAATTTGATTTGGAAGTGGCTATATTAGGACTGATCCAAGTTTTAAAATGGGCCAAAAGTGGAACAACCATTCATTTAAGAGAAATTCTTATTGCAGTCTCCATTCGCATTGCAAACATAATGAAACGCAGTGTATCATGATTAAATGAAACGTTGCGTTTCATTACAGGAAATCAAAACGCCCCCATAAGCAGCTGAAATCGCTCCCCTCACCCAGATGAAATCACCCCCCCTCACCCCATCGCCGGTGGCCGTCGTAGTTGTTGTCGCCTCTCCCCATCGTATGCTATGTCGTCATCATCTTCCTTAGAGAAGAGTAAATCCTCTTTCTTCTTCACATGCAGATGAAAATCGTAGAATTTGTTTGTATTTGATTCTGGTAATGGAAGAAAAAAAACCAGATTTAGAGCTTGAGACCCAAAAAAAAAACTTGAGGAAAATGGAAGAAAAGAGAAACGAGTGAGTTAGAGCTTGAGACCCAAAAAAAAACTTGAGGAAAATGGAACAAAAACAAACAGCATGTTTTGTTGATGGTGGAGAAAAAAGGGAAAGAAAAAAATCCTTGAGTATGTGACACCGTTGATGGTGGAGGTGGTTTTTCCGTCCATGGGTTGTGGTGGTCAATGATGCTACAGATTGGTCTGGGGCGCAGCAGTATTTGTACTGCAAAATTTTAGATGTTTTCGTTTAGCTTTAGGTTGAAGAAGAAGGATGGGTAAAGTAGTAATTTCAAGCTCTAAAAATGTGGACAATCTAGTCATTTTAGACACTAGGACTGCAGTACAGTCCTCTAGGAGGACTGTATATAGCAGCGCTCTTCATTTAATAACATTGTTTTTAGGTTTACTTCCCATAAATATTCTATCTTTTATTTCCGGTGAATATTTTTTATTCAATTATCAAATCTTAGAATAATAAATTGTTTCTCAAATAAGTTGTAATTCAAAAAGGGTAATATTTGGATTATATAAAAAGGGTAGAAGAGATGAGGATTGATATTGTCTATAATTGTCTAATTTAAATAATTTTACAATTATATGCGAGATTGGCATGATTATAAATCTTGTTGTATTTAAATATTTAATAATATTTTTCATAATCTAGAGTTCTAATTACATTATATGTTTGAGAGAGTTATTTCAAAAAATAATATTATATACAATTATAGAATATGCAAATCTGACATACTCATTTTGAAAAAATATGAGATTTGTTATATGAATTAAGGGAGCAACCCGTATCCCTCGGGAGTGCCCTTGTCCTGCCCCCCACCTTCGCATGGGCAGGGGTGCAATTTGGGGCCCCCTCCTCCTATGTGCAAGTGCCTCCATCTGGATGCTTGGGGTGGATTGGCCCCTTAGTTCATTCACCACCGCATCTTACAGATAAGAAATTCCAAATAAACTTGTAAATACAACAAAATCGCACAAAACATCACAGATCTTACAAATCCAAACAAAAACAAAAAAAAAATACTAAATTTATAACCAAACAAACTAGTCTTACATACAAGAAAAAAATCAACAAATCAAACAACAAACCCACAGGCCACAATTGCGGTCATGGATCGTACAGATCTTCAAAGATCTGTGTGCAGAGCTATAAGGCCCATGGTTGTCAAGGTTATGACAGTTGATCATCAAACTAAAAGACTCATCATGGACTCTGGTGTCACCCACGATTGCAGTTGCCAGACGTTACTCACAACAACAAAATTACGATTCAAAAAGAGAAATTTTCTCATCTCTAAAACTTAGAGGAGGAGGAAAAAAAGGTAAAAAAGAGAATGAGAAAAATGAGAGAGAAGTTGAGGTCGAGTATGGTGGCCGTGGGCCTTGGGCACTAGCATTAACAGGAGAAGAGCATAGGAGAGAGAGAGAGAGAGAGGTGGCAGGGCCCAGTCACCCACCTGTAATGTAAATCCTAAATTTACCCACTTATTTTAAAAAGAGTATGAAACTTGCAAGATTTAAGACTATATAAATCTTGTCCCTAATTCAAATGACTCTAATTTGTAAAAATAAAACATATATTTCTAGAAATTAATAACGCACAACTTTTCTTTAATCCGTTTGTTGCTCTTCTGCTTTTTCACTTTTATTTACACAAAAAAAACCAAAAGAAGAACGTCAAACGTTTCAATATCCCATTCTACTTTGAATAGTTGCGTGTCGTACACCTTTACGCTAACATATTTATTGACGACATTTCTTAGGTATTTAAGGTTTCTTGTATTTTTGTACTACATAACACAAGATCAAAGGTCAATGGTATGGCATCCAGCACAGCCCAATTAGGCCCACCAATATTTTCAATTAAAGGCCACAGCCCAAATTTGAAAATATTGTAAATTTTCAAAAGGGCGGGACGCCGGGAACCCACAAAAAACAAAATAACAAAAGGCCTCTTTTATAGCCTCGACTCGAATCCAACGGATTCTGAATTCCCCTTTCCCGCAATTTCTCCACTTTTCTGAGTTTTGTCCAATTCCGGAGCTTAATATTTTACATTTGAGAATACTGGGACTAATCTATATGCCGAAGACTAGAAGCAGAGGCGTTGGCACCGAAGGTACATTCGCGGCAGTGAAGCGCGAGCGGGTCAGCCGCGACGGAGACGGAGGAGACAGCTCGGCGGCGGGTGACCACGATGAGTCTACCCGCTCGAACCAGTTGGATCGGCGGGTGCTCCGGTCTAAGTACCTGGCAGTCATGAATCTGATTCATGGTACCTATAAATATTATTTGCATTTTATTAAATACATGGTTTTTATTTCTTCGTTTATTTCCAATTCTGGTTATTTGTTCTTGAAGATGAGAGAGAGGATTTAACAAGGGCGGACTCGGATAAGTTCAGCACCATCATTGGCGAAGTGGAGAGGTTGCATGAATTAGGTATTCCGAGTCGGAGATTTTATATTTTTCTTTTAACTAATATATGTTGCGTTAATATGATCGGTTGATGACAAAACCGAATAAAAGGTACATGAAAAAGGAAAAGAATATGAAGAAGAAGACGAAATTTCATGCTTTTGAAATCGAACCTTTGTGCAACCAAAAATGCCTTTTTATAAAAAAGGAGAAAGAAAAGTGAATTTGTTACAGAAAGCGGGGCTCACAAGTTTGAGTGCCTACCATGACTTTTGTTTCAGTTCAGAAGCCAAGGGAGCAAGTTGCTGATGCGGAGGCACTGTTGGGCATTGCTAATACTTTGGCGACATCGGTTAAATCGCATTCCAGTGAGGGTATTACGCCTGCAGAGTTTGTTAACTGTTTGCTTAAGGAGTATGGACAATCCCATGGGGCAGTTGCCACCCAAGAGAGTGCTAAGATTATGCTCCTTTGGAAAGATATTGGTATTGCTGTTGCACCCATCTTTAGTAAGGCTCATGGATGTGCCACCATGTGAGTTTTATTTTTACTTTTGAGTCTTTTTTCTTATTTTGGACGAAGAACGATGTGCATATGTCCTTGTCTAAATGTGGGTTAACTTTAATGTTTCATTTTCAATCTGTATATGGTAATTTTTAAAGGATTGGGCCTATGAATACTGAGTTGAAGCAACGGAAGACCGTGGTTCATAGAAAGCGTGCAAAGCCAGCTGAAACTGCTCGTCCTGAAGAGGTGAGAATTATTTTCTGTTCCTCGGAAAAATTTGAGAGCCTGGAGAATGGAAATCAACTGCTGTTTTGTTAATAAATTTCAAGTTTACGCTGTTTGTAGCTTTAGTTAATATGTTCGAGTTGACGTTGTCGAAAGGTGCTTTTCTTTCTAGGATGGAGAAAAGGATTTTAAATTCAAAATTAATATTGCAATTCTTTTCGTGAAGCTAGTAGCTTAAAGTTAAAACTAGTCACTTTCTTGTAACCTGCTTGTCCAATGCTTTCATGAATCTCTTTGAAAGTTTGTACTAAAATACAGTTAGTTATTTTCAAATGCGGTCTCTTTTGTGTATCTGTGGCCTGAATTATTTTCAAGGGCGAGTTTCACGTAACGTTCCTCTGAATTATTAAATCGATTCTTCCACCTTTCTCAAGTAACAATGATCATTCAGCCAGATTTATTATTCCTTGTGATAGGTTAACGACAATGGGGAAGAAGGGAAAACAGATACTGATAAGAATATGTCAATAATGTTTGAGATCTTAAGGAAGAAGAAGCGTGTTAGACTTGAGAGTTTGATATTGAATATGAAGTCCTTTGCACAGACAGTAGAAAATTTATTTGCTCTGTCATTCTTAGTCAAAGATGGGCGAGCTGAAATAACTGTGAACGAAAATGGTTCTCATATTGTTTGTAAGTACATTGAATCAACTTTCAATTCGTGTTCTAAATGCCATCTGTTCCTGTGGCTTATTTGCTGTTGCTTGCCCTTTCTCAGCTCCAAGGAATGCTCCTGCAGCAAACTCTGTTATGTCTGGGGAGGTTGCCTACGGTCACTTTGTGTTCAGATTTGATTTTAAGGATTGGAAGGTATGAGAGTTTCCGGCTTTGATGAATGGTGTTTTTTTTAGTCATGTGTATGAGTTTCAAATGAGAAGCCTGGATTCTCAAGTCCCTTCACGTCTGGTAAGTGGTAACAGTGCCATCATGTTAAGATATAATATCAGAAAATAAAATTTACGTCCTTTAAACTTTTGAGATAAGTGGTAATTTTACATAATATTAAAGCAAAGATCTTGAGTTTGAATTTTAACTCTATATTTCACCTTATTAATTAAATTTTCTATATATTGGATCTAATTATTGAGGAAAAATCTAACTCATAGGAGGAGAGTTAAGATATAATGTTAAATAATAAAATTTATCTTTTTCCATTCGCTTAAATTTTTGAGACAATGAGTAATTTCATGCATCACAAGTAATGCTCGTTATCTTGATTGCTAATAACAAATTATGAAGATTTGCTTTTGCACTATTAAAATGTCATTGGTTGTTTTATTTAAACAAACTGTCAAAATTTGTATAAAGATGATATAAGTTGCCACGTAAACTTACTACCTGCATTTTCTAACCTTAAATACTGTAGATCTTTATTTGCTTTCAAAGCTAAAAGAAATTTGTTCTATTGAGGTCCTCTTAGAACTTTTGTCGTAGGTTCTCTTTGTTGGATGACTCATGGTGTAGCTTTGGTGTCTGGTCAATAACTCTGCCCCCCTTGATGGCATTTCTGATTTCTATGTTCGGTTCATCTTTATCTAATACTTTGGCTTGACGTCTTTTGTTCGATTGCTTGTATTACAGTTAATGATGGATGCCGTTGCAGTTGGCGAGGAGCTGATGCCACACAGGAATAGCTCAAACTCAGCTGCCTCTGAAGCAGAGCCAGAAGTGAAGTATTCCCAAGCATCATTACCCACAACACCAATAAGGAAACTGAGCAGGAACCGAGGCCTGGTGGTGCAGGAAGAATCCATTGTAGAAGAATCTCCCGACAACGAAGATGGTGTGTCTAAGGGAGCCAATGCAATCCGTAGGTGTAAGCGTAAGCTGACATGAAAGCCCAGGCTTCCTAGAAACATGTCAAGCATGATGTAGCTATCCCAAATTAAAGCATCTCAAGTATGCAGGTTTTGCTATCCTTTTGTCCAGATGCCTCTGCACTTTTGCTGCGTCCTAAAATTTTACATGTACATAGTCAGGTTCAATGGCTTTTCTTAGTTAAATGTTAGATTCTGTGTATTTTTCTAGATGGATTTCAACTTTTTTGCACCCTTTTTCTTCGTCTCCATTCTTCTGCCACTATTTTTGGGGTCCACCAATGGAAAAACTCCTCCCCCTTCCCCACCATTTGGACCGTACTTCGGTACCGAATTTAGACTTGACGGTAAGGAAAAAGCTAGGATCCCGCAGCGTTTAGAGCTTTCGCTTCTACTTAATGATTTAAGAGAATATTGTTTAAAAGTAATTTTATATATAATAGTTAAGTGTATAAATATTATATAATTGTTTAAAAAAATAAAATTTATTATTAAAAAATTAATTAATTTTTATATAAATCTTATATTTTATTTATTTTTTTCAAGACGATTACGAGACGGTTGTATAATTTACAGTTGCAAATATTTTTTTATTATTTAATAATATTGTAATTTTTAAAATATTAAAAAATGATGGAAACAAAAAACAAAAAGAATTAGCCTAACGGGAGGCCCCAGCACCCACCCTTTTCTAAAAAAGAGTTATTGCACATCAAAGCATAGGAGGACTGGAAACGACACGTCAAAAAGGAATCCCAGAATTACAAAAAGTTAGAACGACAAGTGGATCACACGGTATAATGTCAATGGTCCTATCCTAATGGAAAGGCATATAAGATGATAAATTCTTATTAATTCGAAATACAAATTTTAAAGGCTTTTATTTTGGATGTGTAAACCAGGCCCTTTGCACTATCCAATAAAAAGCTAACACGTCAACTTTCTATCAGTGGTGAGTTAGGATTAGAGGGTGTAAAACTTGAATTTGCCTCGTTAACACTATCCCAAAATTTCGGTATGATTAGTCTCATGAATTTATCTGTGATCACTGTTAAACTACTTACAATGTTAGCCATCTTAAAATGCTATAGAGCAGCACATAAACCAACCTGCAACTAATCATATCTAGTCTCAAATGACAGCTTTTATGCACATTCAGACCCTCTTATGCAAATCTGCACAAACATCACCCACATTTATTTCTACTTAAAAATCATGTTGATTCAGATTTATTTGGAAAATTTATGTCATGAAGAACGGCAGAAAAATTCTCACAACAAAATGGGGCCGCTGGCCGAGCCATCCTACGGTTGAAGCCAAGTGAAGAAAAAAGGAGCACTAAACTAGAAGCATTTATGCTAAATTACTTGTTCAGATTCCCAGTTTGTGGTTAATCCTAGTGCTTATCTTTTGGAATACCAAGATCCTCAAATATTGGACTGTCCACTCCAACACCCATTGCGTTCAGGCCATTGTCAACATATATAACAGCACCAGTGATAGCAGAAGCCAAAGGTGATGCCAGAAAGGCAGCTGTGTTCCCCACTTCCCCTGTTTAATTAGATTTAAGTAATGTGTGATAATACTGTAGAAGAGGATTAAAGAACATGAAATTGAAGAGCAAGGAAACTTCGGAAATTCACCTGCAGATAATTCTTTTTGCAGAGGTGCATTGGCAAATGAATAGTCAATCATCTTCTCAATAAATCCAATTGCTTTTGCAGCACGGCTCCCGAGTGGACCTGAGGACCAAAACCAGAATATAATTAATTAAACCTGAGCAATTTGAGGTAATGGTAACACCAACAAGTACTCAACATCTTCAAGAAGCCTTAAGTATCATGCTAGATCCAACGAGATCAACCAGATCCTGATCCCAAGATGTAAAATAGTAGTTAACCCCCCAACAGCGTCAGCTATGAATTTATATATTTGTAAGACATCAATACCCCAATGTAAATGAAATAAAACTTTAGCTGAGTGAAAAATTACTAACTAAAGAAAAACAAAATTTAGTTGTTTTTCAAGTGAAACTAACTTGTGAAAGTTTGAGGAGCCTAAGATCGTGATCCCAAGAAGACAATGAACCGGTTAAACCACCTCTGGCTAGGGCAACAAAACACCCTTTTTATTATGGATTAATATAAGATGGCTCGAGAGTGCGGGAGAATGGTCTCTAGAATGACCATGACCAATCAATCCATATAGTGAGAATAAATATTGAAGATTCTAAAGACATAAGTATTTTCTATGCAATGATTGAATGAACAACCTGAACATGCAAACCAGTTACATCTTTTGGATGATTTTCTCGATAGACATCTTAGGCACATGTTGAGCATTGACAACACTAGTGAGGGTTCAATATTAACAATAAAACACATCCCGTGGGCAACAAGATAGATACAAAGAACTGAGATAGGAAACATTTAGAATGAAAGAAAGGAAGGAAGAGCCAAGGTACCAGCAGATATAGTGTTGACTCTGATTTTATGTTTTCTGCCAGCTTCAAAAGCAAGCACCTGAATTGAATCAACATATTAGATTACAAGCTAAAAACACATCACTTTAAGCTTAAAAATACGGAAAGTTATAAGCAGAATGCATATATAGAAAATGAATGCAAGCTCACTTGTGTGTCACTTTCCAGAGCAGCTTTTGCAGAACTCATGCCTCCACCATATCTGTGCATCATGTTATCAGAAATCCATCACCCTATCAGAATTGACAACTCTGTATACAAGATCAATGAAGCAATCAATGCATGACATACATACCCAGGTATAATCCTCTCAGAAGCAATATACGTAAGAGAAATTGAAGAACCACCTGCGACAGAAACCTTATGTCAATTCCAGATATGTCTCCCGATGCAGTAAATGTTGTACAACTGAAAAAGGAGACAGCCAAGAACAAGAAGAAATGAAAACACTATTGGATGATTTGAGTATAGAAGTGTGCCTGGATTCATTATTGGAACAAAATGCTTCAGTAAAGAAACATAGGAGTAACTTGATGCAGATATAGCTGCAAGATATCCTTTCCTGGATGTCTCCAACAGAGGTTTACTGACCTATTAAAGAGGTCATTGCTCATTTAAATCCAAGTCAAATGACACGTAGGTATTCCACAAATACAACAACCATACCTCAGGCCCATTTGCAAGTGAGTGAACAAGGATGTCGATGCTGCCAAAATCCTTCTTCACAGATTCAGCAACTTCCTGAAAGACAATTTAAAAGCAAGCACAACATTAGAATGTACACCTTTTTAATTTTGGCAGTCTGCATATAATAGCATTAAGTTCAATGAATTAGTGAAGCAATAACATGAAGGCTTCTAGCATCTGAACATCGATGGCAGATCAAAAATAAAGCAAATTTACAAATCAGAATAACTTTCCAGCCAGAAGGCACAACAAATTATGGATGGAACGCTTTTTTTAATTACAAGGCTCAGGGAAAGCAGAAAATGCAACAAAAGGGGGAAATCTTTGGAACAAATGAACTGATTAACAACTCAAAAGTAAGAGAATTACTGTACAGCAATTTTTTTAACCAAAAACCCAATTGCGCAAACAACTTTACCTGCATTTTAAGAAGCAAGGAAAGAAGATGAAGATAGTGGGAAAAAAAATAGACAAGTGGAAGGTGAAACTGATTGTATCCTTGGATTTTGGTTTGACCATGTCATAGGCCATGCATCAATGTTTATTTATTCGAAAGCATCCCCAGGTAAAGCAACATGTGTTATGTGGATGTTGACAACAATATTTCTTTCAATTTCAAATAGACTGTCCATATATGACCTCAAACCTTTTCTCAAACTCCAGTTATAAGCTCTCACTGTTCCAAAATAGATCAACAGAAATAATAAAAGTAGAATAATATGAGTTTATACCTGAACGGTCCAATTGCTAGATCCTGCATACCGTTTGTTTGCTTTCACCTGCAAGAAGTGACATCATCAGATGTTTATCAGGGGTACATTTGACCCATTTCATATCATTGATGTACAAACTATATATCTCTACATTACATCTTCAGGTACATCCTCGGGGTTGTCAAAAACTGCATCTAAAGGATATACTTTAGCAATATTCATCAAAGAGCCATCTGGCAACCTGAATCATGCAATTTCTTGTCATTAGAGGCCATTCACAAGCATTAACCAGTTCATGTAATAAGATTCTTACACTCGTGATTCATCAAACTTCCCACGTCGCAGGTTGGATTCAAAAATATTCAAAGCCTAGAAGAGAAGCGTTCTCGTCAGTAATTATGCAATTTTAGTTGTCCTGGAAACTTTATTAGAAAAAAAGAATAAAAAATTACGCTTTTTGCCCACAAACTATCACCTTTCTTTCACTTTGCACCGTAAACTACCAAAAGTTATATATTCAACCACCCTAAGCTACCTAAAGATTTCAATTTGCACCCTCAGTTAACATCTGAGTATTAGGATGTATTTAAAATTGCTCACGTGACACAATTCTAGCAGTCAGATCTTAAGTAAGGGTGAAATTGAAAAATGTAGGTAGTTTGGGGTGCAAATTGAAGCTTTTGATAGTATGGGGTGCAAAGTGGAAACCAGTTGACAGTTTGTGGGTGAGAACTTTAATTTGCGAAAAAATAAAACTGAAATACACATTGCTGAAGATCAGGGTGTTTACTCACAGGGACCCAAGTGCCCACAAGAATTTCAGCACCCGCAGCAGCAAGGGATTTTGCTATGGCCCAACCATATCCATTGTCATCAGCTACACCAGCAATAAATGCCCTCTTACCTACAAAAAGTACTTGATGTGTTAGTTTTTATCTAACATCGTGGGTTTTTCTGTCTTCTTCTTCTTGTTTCTTTTACCTGTGCTGACCGCAAATGAGGCACATGGTCAAAGGCCCAATCATTTATCAACTTGCCATTGACAAAAGTCTGACCATGAATATGTAACTATCACAGATCACTAGACCTTCAGCTAACAATTCAAGGAGAGCATTATTGCTAAGTTGATAGACATTGAGAGGTTTGGTGAAATGAAGTAACATATTGGCCACAGCAATAAGACCTCTTTTCACTAGCGTATACAACCAATAAAGTGGGCATCCAGAAAGAAGATGTTACGAAGGACTCTTCTTTGAATCTAACAGTTTCCACTTGCACCAGAAATTTTGACCAAGAATAGGAGCAAAGAGTGGTATGTTGAATGAAATTAATGACAAATCACTACCATTACAAGCTCTCCATAACAACAAAACAGAAGGAAAGTGGAAAAAGCGCAGACTCGAGACCTTTGGAACTCATAGGGGTTACATACACTCAAAAGATAAGGACTAACAAGGAGGAAAAGAAGAGAGAGAAAACTGACCTCTTAAATCAATTGGCAAACCTGTGATAGGCTTGTTTTCACTAGCTTCAGACATTGCCTTGGTAACAACCATATTGAATCTTTTGGAGGATGACGTAAAGCCGAGATGGAAAGGTTGTACAGACGATATGTGACATGCACTTGTAAGCTTATTCCATGGTGTTGCCTTGGAATTACCACCAAGGATTACAGCACCTGCCTTGAAAAGTCTGCGAGAAGAAAAAATGGAGGGTCTCACTGCTGCAATTTGCAGGCTAGGTGCTGCAGTTGTTGCCATCTCCAACAGATGAGATCCTGCACTGGAGAACAGAGATCCACATGAAATAAGGGCATCAGTGTTAATACATAGTAAAATGTATAGCAGATCTCACAAAGGAAAATTCCAATGTGCTCTAACTAAAATGGATGAAGTTGCGTATGTCATGACATACCTTTAGTTAGAAAGAGATCTTACAACATTTACACACTAAATGATATGGAGGTTCTATTATCTTAACAACCGGTAACATACGCCAAACCCCAATGTATGAACTTAAAGTGAGAAATACTTGTGTTGATGGTAATACCCATAATTAAACTGTCGAAGTCTTCCCCAAACAAATTCTTCAAATAACATAAAATATCCTAGCATGCCCAACTTCTGCCTTAGCTTGAATCCAATAAACGAATATAGACAGCTCCTTTTACCGAACAATCAGTATTGCATAAGAAGATAACAAAGAACCTTGAATTTGGATGATTACAGCATATTTAAATTTCGTATCAAATAGTAAAGAATCCTTAGTCCTGACTGGGACATCACGGTAAAAGCAAATAGATATAATCGCCAATGATGATAGCAATTGCTTGGTAACAAATAACCTAATAGTATGCTTGTTTCATTTGAATTCCAGTATTTGAGAATTATAATCAAAATTATCACCACCGCTATAAATTTCATTCTTTTAACTTCAAAGTATTCAACACTATCATTCCCAAAAATAAATCACAATTTGTTACACAATGCTAAGGAAGGTACGTAACCTTCAGTTTGGCACAAAGCAGTAGAAAATTTAAGAGAACCCCAGAAGAAAAATGCCAACACGGATAAAGTAAAATTTGCGCATTGTTGATAACTTAAAGCCCAACATTTTCAACAACAAAAACAGACGCATAAAGAGAGGACGGAGAGAAAGGGAGAGACTTTACCTTTGTGCGAGGAGAACGCGGCAATGTGGAGAGCAAGATGGTGAAGAGAACGATGTGGTTCACTTCTGTACGTGTGCTGCAATAAGTAGGGGTTAGTTGGGAGCTAAAGCCTAGAGAGTGAGAGCATTGAAAATGTCGAAACCCAAATTAGATCGGAACTTTTCTATTGGCTTTCTTTCTTTTCGTTGTTTTCTATGTTTATGTTTGGAGTTTGACGTCGTCGTGTACTCGTGTCGCGTGGGTGTGGCAGTTCAGTTTAGTTGAACTACTTAATTAGTTCCTACGGCGCTATTATAGACAGCTGTTTAGCCGCCTTAATAAAGACTTCTTGTAACGGAAGAAGAAGATTCGTTACTGAAAACATAGATTACGCAAACACTTTTGACTTCTTGCGTGGCTTTATTATCTTCTTAGAGCGAGACTGTGACAATAGTATTACCTAGTCAGCAGAGCATGCGCTGATCAGGCGACGTTACAAATTGTCGCCGTAACAAATGAGATGGCATTATGAATGAACTCGCTTAAGGTACGTCTTGGCGGTGAGATGATTTCATATAATTTGTGAATGGTAATAAAAAAAAAATAGTAATAAATAATAATAAAAGGTAGTAAAAAGCATATAAAAATAATAATAAAGTATTAAATAATAATAGAATGATTTAAAAACGCTCCACTATCCAAATTCCAAACACAGCCTAAGAATGATGAATAAACTACAACCTATTGGGCTTTCATTCAGATTACTTTAAAAGATTTTTGAGGCCCCAAGTTGATTACTTTAAAAGGATAAAGCCCACTTGATGATATAAACCCATCCCCAATCACATACCTATTGGGCCTTCATAGTTCATTCAGACCCGAAATACATGCTCGAGCAGGTTTCGTAACTGACAGGGAGCTTCCATTAATGACCCAAACCCATATGTACTAAGAAAATTACCATGATTATTATTAGAAAAATACTATATAATATATTAATCTCATCTCACTCGTATCTTGTTGCGATGAAACTTTATCAGAATTTATTATTTTTTAAAAACAATAGCTTATTTAATCGTTGATAGACAAACTCTTGAATTTGTTATTTTAAAAAACCAAGTAAATAAATAGTTGATGGACAGTATGATCATAGCATAATAATGTAAAAAAAATTAAAAAAAAAAGATAAAAGTGTAGCATATGTCATAATTTTATTTTTAATTTTTCGTGAAATTACTCGTGCACAATTCACATATATGCACTTTAAAAATTAGGTAAACACAATTCAGAGAGAGTGTGTACTCTAAAAGGATTAGTCAATAATATAATTGGAGCTCCATTAGAACCTTATTAAGAGTAAGAACTTCTCATTCCTAAATAATGTGGGATTCTATATACCACCTACCTTTATCCTTATCATATGAGATATCACAATTTTCTTATATTAAATTCTCGAAGTTCTCATCAGGCCTGTTTGTTGCAGGTGGCACGACTCAAATCTTACATTTCTGGTTGGGATAGATTTTGATACCATTTGTAGCGCTCTAATAGAAGATCCAAACCACATTACCTATACTCCAAAAGGAATAGTCAATTATGCAGTTAGAGTTCCATTTACTACAATAAAAACAGATTTTTACAATTAAAACGAATACATTTTCGTTAGAGATGGTCATTTTAATTGCAAAACTCCATTTTCTTATAGTGATTAGAATTTTATAAAAAGTAAGAACTTCTTATTTTTAAATAATATAGAATTTCATACCCCACTTGTTATTTTTCTTATCATATTGGTATCCCATAAAGAGCATTAGAAAAGACAACTCACAATTCAAAAGCTAGGTAAAAGGAAAAGAAGAGTTGGTAGAATATTGGGAAGTGAATCGTTAGGTAGTTAGGTTGGTATCGCAAAAGCTTGTTTTGTTGGGGGGAAGGGATGGTTGGTGGTGGGCTCTCACATCTGAAACATAGCCCAAAAAAATGTACCATTTTGAACAGTATAAACCACCTTTAATTCCAGAGTCCGATCGATTGCATGGGATACAATTTGTCACTTCAAATGGATTAGTGTCCGATTGGGATACTATTTGAGAGTCAACTAATTTTCATATTTTTGAAGGCCATAATATTCTTATTTTCTATGATTGCTAACAATACCTAATTTCTTGTCCCACACGACTCAAAAACATGTTTGTCGTTCTGGATCATGATTTTGTGGGAAATTCTATTTGGTTGTTAAATTCAATTAAGTTTGATTCAATTCAGTCTAATTTTAAACTGAATCTAACATCTAAACACTCAACTCTTAAATTATTAAACTCATCTCAATTCAAAACTTTCTTACACATAAGACTTACAACCTTTATCAACTCAACACATCTTTATATGTGGGACCTACAATTTTTTTCAATTTTTCATTAATAGTACTAAACTAATTTTAACATCCAAACACATTTAAATTACTTATTTTTGATGAGTCCCACATAACTTACTACATCAACTCAACTCACTACTATTCATAAAAAATTTAGCTCAACTTAACTCAGATCAACATCCAAACGTAACCTAAGAGATGGAAAAAGAAAAATAATCATGTGTATATTAGCTAGGGGTATGGTTGTATTTCTCATTTTTCAATGCATTTGTAAGTAATTAGTGGCAACTTTGGGTAGGTCCAAATTATGTATGATATGACCGTGCTTATTATAATTATAATAAGATGATCATGCTTTTCCCCCCCATAAATTAGAGGATTAATGAGTAATATATATTCAATTTTTTTAAGAAATCATTGTTGTAAATGTATATATATATCACACACATTACCACTGATATATATGGGTAAGAGGATAAAACAAATGCATTTTTTTCCCTTTAGTGAAATATATATATATTTTTCACATGGAACTAGTTTTTGGCACAAAGTTCTGCCGGCCTATATATAAGACACCTCTTATTATATATATAATATGTTTGTTCCTTTCTATGAACCATGACCTAACTATAGTACTCTGCAGGACACCGTCACCTACATTTTGACTGTGGCTCATAAAGTTAAAGATCCAGCTAATTAATGGCCATAGATGAATATGATCAGTACGGCCTCATGACCATGACCTCGGCCTCTGTGGTAATTAATGCATTAAATCGATAGATTTGATTAGGATTATAATGAAATGACTTCAAATAAAAAAGAAAACATTAAAGAATATGGATATATATGAAAGTAATTAGTATCACAGCCGGCCATTTTCTAATTAGCTTTGCACTCGTTAAAGAAAGAATGTTGACTTCATTGTCAATATTTGTTAAAGGTATGTTACGGTTATAAAGAGATTTTATAAAAATAAATTTATAAATTAATGTGTCTTTATATATATATATATATGATATATTAGAAATATTTTATAGTAAAAATAACTTGATAATTTAATATAGTATATACATCAAAACACATCAATTTATGAGTTTATTTTTATAAAATCTAATCTTTGTGACTAAAATATTTTTCTACTTGTTATTGTTTATCTTCGCTGTCAATAGTGCGTCCTTGATCACCTGTTAGGGTTTTCTTTTTCTCAAATAATTTTAAAACAATTGAGAATTTTTCTTGGATTAAGTTGATCTAATTAGAACGTCTCTGCTAGACATACTCAAATGATAAATGGATATACTAATTTTATATTGTTGATGGAGCTTAGTGTCTGTCCTGATCACTATGATAGCATGTATTTGGTTGAAGGATAACAAAAGTATTTAAGATTTACTAATTATTAGATTTGACATGAAAATTATTATAAATTCGATGGTTTAAATGTATAGAATGATCAAGAAATTAACAAAAGTACTCTTGACATTCTTGTTAAAAACAGAGGATAATTTCCTGAAGGCATTGTTTGCGCTCTTAATTAATCTTTGTTTTTGGTAGACGTACGTACGATCGATGCATGGCATGGCATGGCAATCTTATGTTCACCATCTCAGGTTGACAGGATTTCATGCACACTGATCATTGATCAAGACCTACAGGTCTGATATTGCACCAATATTTACAGGTTCTTAATTAATGAAGGGGTCGATCGTGTCCCACGTTATATAAGTTCTATAAGAATTAATTACGCAAAAAATTACTGAAAAAAACATTGCCCAGACACTTATGGCAGAAACATATGCAGAGTAGTGGACAGTACGACATGTCTTGGATATTTGTTAGTTGCCATCTATGGACCATGCATGTAGTTAATTCCGCCCCCCATATGCCAGCTTGGTAATGTAATATTTTATTTCAAATGGGCATCAAACCAGTAGTAGTAGTACTAGGTAGGTCCAAGAATTCAGAACCGCAGATTAATTAATGAAATTAGTTGGTATTATATCTAAGAACTTGATTTCTTCTTAATTAGATGCATGCCCGTGATCATCATTTCTGAAACCTTATTCGTCCTTGTTCTCTTTTTAGGATTTTCCTCCACAGTCGGATGGATCTAAGGTCCAACGGCCAACGAGTGATGGATGATCAGTCAAATGTTTTCCTTCTGATCAACCCATGGCCATGGTGGAATATTGTCGTCCACAGGCAATCCTGGAACCATGTCCTGGCCGGTGATCTGCAAAAAATCCAACTAATGACTGAAACAAGATAATCTTGTAAAACTTAAGAGCACAGACTGTTTTAGTAATCTATCCAAACATAAAAGAAACGAAAGAACACTTACAATTTGGTATGTTTGTTTCGTTTTTATTTTAATTTTAATTAGTACAAGCTTCCACCGTAACAGCATGCTGGTTATAATTATAAAGAAATCTTCCTGATCATGATGAAATATTAACATTTGTACAGATCAAAGACTAAAAAAAGTTATTAGTAGTGGTGTAAAGTCGGTCAAAACCAAGTGGGCAAAGGTCCCATCAATCATCTGTCATTGCTTGAGCCAGCTGCATGCCTTCGATCTGGATATATATTCTTATAAGTAGCATGCATGCAGG
Organism: Carya cathayensis; assembly: GCA_011037825.1. Classification (NCBI taxonomy): domain Eukaryota; kingdom Viridiplantae; phylum Streptophyta; class Magnoliopsida; order Fagales; family Juglandaceae; genus Carya; species Carya cathayensis. Next base: position 192,219 of record QGSO01000174.1, read on the forward strand.
CCGCACGAGGCTGATTACGACGGAGGACCTACGCATGCAAAAGAATGGTGGAGAAAGGAGCACTGACCATGGATGGAGATCAATAGTTTCAGTATGCACAGCGAAAAAATAGAGTGATGCTAGTTTGCTTGAGTGGGATACAACGTATCTAAATCATGATAAGAGATCGAACTTGAATAATATTGGAGCATCTCGACCTGTACAGGCTGTACGTTTGCTTTAATAAGTCAGGAACTGCACTGTACGTGTAATATGGAGCAGACCTTATTACATTTCCTTTCTCTTTTCTGGCCTGAAAATACGTTCCACTTATCTTTGGATTTTCACATTTTCTCGAAGAAAATCATGCATGGAAAATATGCGGTACTAGTTTGTGGGGGTGACAGCTAGCTAGCTTTTCAACTTTTAACTGATTAATTAGTATTTTGGGTCCCCACATAATTAAGTCAATTTATTCCGATCATGTCTATATTCATGATCGATACGATCGGTATGATCTTAATTTGACTGTGCAGATCTATACATATACACACACACATGATATATATATATATATATATATATATATATCAATACTTCAGAAAAATTAAAACTTTAAAATATTCTGAAATTAAAGAAAATATCTGTGTTTAAAAAAATGATATTGTCAGATCTGGGTTTGAATTTTTTTCGTTCATCTAACTTATAAAGATCAAAACTGAATTGAAAATGCAAATTAGAAAATAAGGATGGCGCAGATTACAAATTGAAACTTGAATTTTGGCAGTTTGGACTATGGAGTAGTGCAAATTAGTAATTAAAAACAATACTACGTACATATGGACATTATAAGAAAAATGAATTTTTGTGATCAATTATTAGCAACAAAAAGAGTCTTGGTTGCTAATACTCTTTTCGTTGTTACTAATTGGTCCCAAAAATCCATTTTTCTTATAGTGGTATTTGTGGATGAAACGACCTATATATATTTTCCATCTACAAATGGCTGGTATTACTCTCTAAACTAATAGAAGCTGCTTCAGTTACGATGTATATATGTGACTCGTCTCATCGGGTACCACGCGGTAGATCTTATATATTAATTAATTAATTAAACGTGCGAGGTGTGAATTGAAAATTATAGATAGTTTAATTAAGTGTACGTAAAGATTTAATTTTTTTAGTATATAATTGGGATTAAAAATGAAAAGCATGTACTGATAGTTTCAGTTTGTGGGTTAAAAATGTTAAGTTAATTTCCGTTTTAATTAGTTTTTAGAAGTGTTAGTAATTTATACCATTTAAGAAAATTAACGTACGAACGAACGTACGCGTATGTTGGTAGAGAGAGAGAGAGAGAGAGAGAGATCAGTAATTATAAATGGATCTAGTTTCCATTAATTAATCAATTATAAGATATTTGGAAATAGATCATTCTAATTTATACTATACTTGTAATTTTATCTACAAAATTTTAACTACAAATTAATTATGAACTAATTTTGAAAATTTATATCTTTATATAGTTTATACATGCATGTACCAACTATTATTAAATCTATAAGCTGGCCGATTGAAACAGTATGTACTATGGAATAAGGAATATGCTAATTTCCTTCTTTTTAAAAACATGTTTTGAGTTTTTTTAAATATATTTATATAATTTATATCATATAGTTAAGAGCATTGGCAATGATTTAGCCAAATAGGCTAAGTCCCGGTGGCCACTCCCTTAACACCATGTGATAGCCTTTGAAATTCCATCGTCAATTAAGGAAAACTCTATATTTTTCTAGTGGAGTGGGGAATGTAAACAGGAACGTATTTGGCCTCAAATCTTCAATAATCAAACCATTTACAAAACTCCATACCACCCTTATTGTGGAATGAAAGATATGCTTGTTGAGTGGTTTGGAGGAGACGATCTTACCTATAAGAGCTCGGTTGGAGATATGAGTTGCAATTTCTTAAGCGAGCTCCAGAATCAGGTCATCCCAGGTTAGATCTTTGGTTTCCCAGACAAGAATGTCAATGGTCGGTTGATCTGCTGACATCGTGTTTATGAGGACTATCTTCAAAATTTGAATAATACTTCACATTTGGCCCACATTGAATTAGTCAAAATGATTTCATCTAAAATGTGAGTTACAGTAATTCTATTCTTCTTTTCAAATATGAAATGTACCATAGCAAGTCTAAATCTTAATTTTTATTATATTTTCGCCCCTTTCCCGCGACTCTTTTTCTTCCCTCTCGCTCCCACAATCTCTTTCTTTACCATCTTCACTAGATGAATCTTGGTCATCGTCATCATTGCTTCCCTTATTAACTCTTCGGAGTCTCAAGGCAACGAATCTCATCTCTTTGGTAATGCCTTTACTCTCTCCTAGGTATAGCCTCCTGTACCTATTCCTCCTCATTTTCATCGGTTGAGCACTAGTCATTGAAATCGCCGGAGAGGGAGAAGAAGATGACAAAATGGACAAGGAATCAGAGCAACACAAAATTAGGGCTCTTCTAGTACCCACCTTCCTCTTATTCTGCTTGTACATTGAATTCACTGCATCTCTCGGTAAACTCAATGGCAATGGAGATGGTATATGTCGTAGAGGAAGAAAAAGAGCTCGCATGTCTGTCTCCATCAATGACATCTTCTTCATTTCTTGCTACATGAAATACCTTCCAGTGCACATAACATTTTGGAGAATTTAATTATAAGCTTTATCTTTGATTTAATTTAAGCCTTTCTTTTACATTTATTTATTTTTCTTTGCAAGAATAAACACAAAACTATTTAGCTGAAAATGCTCTTATTTTTTTAGGGGCCTTAGGTATGGCTTGTTGGATCGTGAAAATGAAAATGAAAATGAAAATGATTGTTGGAGGTTATTGAAAATTATGAAAATAAAATAAAGCAGTAATTAAAAAATAAAAATTAATTAAAGAAATATATATATTAAAAAATAATAATATTTTATTATTATAAAGAATGTGATAACTAATCTAATATAAATTTTAAGTATTGAGTGATTATCTAAAAATTAAAAAATTACATATTTTTCAAATTTTGAATATTAGGATGACCAATCCAATACCAATGCTCTTAATTAAGAGTTGAATCAGGCTACTAGCTTTAAACACACTGTACTGTCGTTTAATAATTGATTATGATCAATTTGTATTCATAAACAACTCATTTAACATACAGATTAAGTCAAACTCGATTTTGACTCGATCTGATCGAGTTTGACCAATCGGTTTATCTTGATTTACTTATCGAGTAGTAGTCTTACTAATTTACCTTCACTTTAAATGTGTGTATAATACAGCAGCTAGATGAAGCATCGGATTTTTTTTTTCAAGGATAAAACGAATCGAAGGAATCTTCACATCTTTCAAAACGCAAAATATATGTGGAATTTTATGGATGTTTCTGCAGAATGTACGGGATTACAATTTCACTCAAATATTAACAATCCTAATTAAGAAAGTACTAAAGCTCTAATTGGTGCATCCCCGTACATATGTGCAGGCACCACGAACGTCTAGCTTTGTGGGTAAAACTCTAAGAGAATAAAGAAGAAATTAAATTAACCAGTACTAAATTATGAACCGTATCTGATCCCTGTCAGCTGATATGTACACCAAAGATCCTAATACCTTTTTCATCCATATTCAGACGTACCTTCTGATCATCTTCCTTCGAATATGATCCTTTGTCATCCTTATAATCTAATTTGTAGCCAACATTTTTTCCCAAATTTAACTCTAATTCCACATGCAACGACTGATCACCATCACAGATCCCCTGATATTCAGCCAAACAGTTCTTGCTCTGATCTCCCCCATTATAAATCACATCTATCAAACAAAATGTCTCGCCTTCTTTTCCCTTTTCACCACTGTCACATGTGTAGAATGTGATAATATCAAGAGCATTCAATTTTTTTTCCTTCACAAATTTATTCCAACCTCTAGTGAAAACGAAACTTTGGCTGCTCCTCCAATAACAGTACCGGAATTTCCACTGCTTCATTTGCTTGTCATAGAATACTAACTCAATGTCATCTACAGCGGTACCTGATCCTGTAGTACTATTACTTTTGCCTTCCAAACTTTCACAAATGTAAGGAAAATGTCTGACGGCATATTTTTTCGGAATGACAAGTCTATTAAGCTTTCCTACATCGCTTGGTGTCAACTCCTTTTGAAAAAGTTGGCTGTATGAAAAATGTCCATCGCCATGCACTATCCTTGTTTGTTTCAGACTGCAGATTCCAATATTTTCGTTGTTTTGAGATTGTGTACGAAGAAAAGCAGCGAACTTTGATGGATAGGAGCCATCCCTAATCATGTTTAAGACAGCTTCTGTGCTGTAATGGTCCTGGAATGTAGGCTCTTGAGCAGTCCGGTCTGTACATGGAAAGTTTCTATGCGAATCCCCACTGCGAAGCTTACTTGCTGCGCTATCATAAGCCATGGCTGCTTCCTTTTCAGATCTGAATGTACCAAGCCATATCCTCTGGTGGTTGGCATATATCTGTGCACCCCAATGTCCATTTTGCTGGGGCACAACCCCTTTGAATTTTGCCGTTGCTGTTGTTGAGGGGGAAATATTAATGTTGTTGTCGTGTCTCATGCGCTTGCTTGCCGGCAACGTGTAGTAATTATTCGTATTGTTAGAATCTGAAGTTTCTGCAGGCATATTCAATATCTTGGCACATGAAATCATGCAGCTTGAAGCATCGTCTTCCATTCAAAATGCAGAAAAACTTTGAATATGTTGCGAGAAAAGAATTAATGGTAGATCGATGATCAGTACTGCAAAGGAAAAGCGATGAAACTGGGACAAGAGAATGATGAAGATGCGATTTTAAAGAGAGGGTAAGAGAAGGATTTGAACATTGGACACGTTACCGTATTTTGGCAGAGATTGAAGGAAGAAATCTGGCAATAGAGTTATTCTGTTGCTTGAAAATGGTAGGTTTTGTATTTGGAAGGTGGAAAAGTTTAAAAAATAAACTAAATCAGGTACAATTAACAGCCAAGTTAAAAAAACCAAATCATTCTAGAGAAAATGCAAATATTCTATTGAAAATATACGAAATATATATATAGTTAGTAACAATCATGAAGTGGATTTTGTTTGATAGAGGCTAATAATAGTTTATATTATCGTGTCTCCAAGAAGCTGGGATCATCAAGTAAACCCTAATTTCTTTCTGGCATTTTTCTTTTAAATCCACGTATGTCAGGTATATATGTTTCTTTTATGATCCTGCAGGGGTACTTGTCATCCATTATAACAAATTAAAATGCGAAATGGTGAAATACTCATAGCTGATGAACTCAAAACTGATCAATCTCTTTTGGTGATCGAGTTCTACTGTCAACGAGCCTTTTAAAGATTTTATTGACTAAAAAAAAACATTACTGCTCGTACATATTAATCTTATTGATCACGACAGTTTCATGTCTTACTAAACCTGATTACTAAATAGATTTTATCTTAGAAGCGTATATTAAACCGATTAATGCTAGATATAGTCGTGTGCAATGCAAATATTCTCACGCACTTATTTTGAAAAAAAAAATAATTAAGGTATACTATTAAAAAATAATTATTTTATTACTCTTATTTAAATAGGTCTTGGAATTATCCCTTTTTAAAAAAAAAACAAAATACACAAGGCTTACCCACCGTAAAAGAATCAAACCAAACACAAAAGAGATGATTAATTATTGGCAATTAGAAGAAATGACATAATTATAAACCCGTTACGATATTTTATTTAATATATGCATTTGTCTTTATTTTTAGAAAAAAGGGAAATTTCAAATATTTCAAATATATATATGTTGTTCATGATCAAGATTTTTGGTTTAATTGCCTAACCTCAGTACCTAATCCAGGAAAGATTGAGTTATTGTTGGCACAAATTTCTCTATTACTTCAACTTCCTAACTGAGAACGTAATAGATCGATTTCTGCAGGGCATGACCATGAGTATGTACGTACGTACTGTCTGACTGTCTGTCAAGTTGTGTATGTGGGAGTGTATTGCGCTGCTCATGTAGATTTGATTCGGAATTATCGATAACCTATCCAGCCTGTCTACTCGTTCTTCTATCTCATGAATACCACGTCGCGTCGGTAGAACCGCATGCAGAAGGTTCTCTGCTACCCGCAGATAGTTGCAAAAAATCATGGCCATTTCTAGAGACAAAATGATTGTTATCTAGACATGCTATTTTTCTTATATTTTAGGAGAAGAATCCACGTTAATTTAAGGAAAATGCTATTCCAACTAGATATTGGAATAGACCGCTGAAACTATTATTTTTTTTTTAATTTTGATCTTTAATGAGTAAGGAAGTAATTATTAATGACTTTGTATATATTTTTTTTAAATAATTAAATATATTTAAAAATTCTTTAGAAGAAAAATTCTTTAGAAGAAAAACAAATTGCAATTGCAGTGATCGGTCGTTTAATCGATTCCAGCAGCTGCAACCTCAGCTTAATGATTAAGAAGTCATGACGGCCTGCAGCCCCAACTCCTGTTTACAAGGAAAATACGGGGTGGAAAACTCAAGTTTATTATACGTGACATAATTTCATATAATACGTAGTTGTAATAAAAGGTATTATATACAATTATAGAGATTTGGGTCATAGCTAATAAATTGTTTGTATGATAACTAGTCATGAGACAGATCAGATCTAGAGCATCAATCCAGGTAACATTGATCTCCCGATCTCCCTCTCATTGGGAAAAACTCAACTCACTCAACTAAAATAAATAAATACTCGGGAGTTTTCAAGGCAATAAAACTCATGAAATGATCATTTATTCCTTTGATCTTTATAAGGTATATTATTTGCATATATGAATCATGTCAAGTTCCTGCAACCTACCTATATATCTAATTCTTATTACTTGATTCTAGAAAAAGGAAAAGCCTTAAAAATAATACAAGTTCTGATGATATATAATATAGTTATATACGTATATAACTACTCTAAATTTATAGTTTGTAAAAAAAAACAAATATTTGATACAAATAATTAAAGCAAACTGCCAACCCTCATTAATCTCATGATCACTTGGATATGCATCGATAGATAATGCATGTACATGAGTACATGATATAGTAGTGTCGATACGGCCAGCTTGTATGCATGATCAGGACCGTGTAATTAGTTTGGACGTTGAGAAAAAGAAGGAGCGCTTAACTAGGAATTAGTTGTAATATAGAGCAGAATTAATGCATATATGGTTACTGACTGAGTAATATCAATTCTATCAGTCACTAAACTTTCGTTCTATCTGTCTTATATATATATTGTTACAGTCTCACCGCATGCATGCATGCATGCTCTTTCTCTTTTCTTAATTTCTAGCCGGCCTGCCTGGAGCTAGCTTTTCGAATCGTGTATATATAAGAGATTCATCATCGATTTCTACGTGATCGATCCTGTACTTATCATCATATGTGATATTAATTAATGGTTTGCAAAGGCGGATTTGAAGGTTTTTGGGATTGAAGGACTTTTGATCTGGTGAAATTTTGGTTCCCCTTTCCACCATAAATGACAAAAGGGTTCAACGGATCATCGTCTTCTAGTTTTCCGGCAAAAGTACGAGTGATTCCACGGGTTGCATTACCTTTTGTGATTCTCAACACGTACTGTTCTCTACCTTCGCCGGAGTTTGGTAAATTCCGGAAGAAGTAACGTCTTTAATTATTGGAAGCGACGACGTCCAAGTACTTGTTCTGTAAAAGGTTAATTTTTGCGGTTTAGTACTTTAATTTATTTCTTATCGACCTTTTTGTGTCTTAATTTGTCATATATTAATTACTAACCTGTTTTTTTTTTTTTTTGAAACTTGGCCAGATAGATTACGAAAAAGGCATGAAATCCTGTACTAGGATCATGTCACAGCTAGCTGTCATAATTTAGAGGAAAAAAACAACAAAAATAAAAGGAAAAAACACGATATACATTATACGTACATACCTTAGCAGCCTCTAGATTTGTATTTATACATATAAATATTATTCGTGAAACTATTTACATCGGTCCACGCCAAATTACTGGATAAGCTAGGACAGCTTTTCTTGGGCGTACCTAAAAATACTGTTCAGTAAACTGCCCCCTTGTGCGTATTGATGAAATGACGTAGTGCACGATCACAGTAAGAACAATTACTGTTCTTACTGTGAGTGAAAACCAGGCCAAGTAGTGTTCGATCTTGGATAATAAAGAAAGATAGAGAGACGTACGATCGATCTATGTCATTGTCACGTCCACTGACAAAACTTCATGGAATAAATGACCCAATTTGTGGCACATGCTCTTCCAAACTGACCTTTCTTTGATCTGCTTATTCCACTAATAATTTTCCCCTTTTTTTTTTCAAATAAAAGAGTTTATTCTTTTTTAGCAGTAGTACCAATTACAGTCAGGTTGAGAATGGCATTTCCATCCCATCCATACGATTTCCCACTCTCTACTTTCCTCTATATAATGAACTCTTTCAACCCCCACTCTATTCAATGATCCTCTCCTTGGCAACTTCTCCTATTTGGAAATTTCTCCCTCTTGTACGTTCTTTATCTTCATATTATTTATATTTATCTGTTAATTATTACTATCTGCATGGTAAGATCATTCTCCTGCCATTCTTTTTTATAAGCTATATAGGGATTGATATACGTAATTTGCAACTCTCGTATATATGTTTTTCACCATAATCCAAAAGAAATGCTATTTATAATACTTTTATTAATTATCATGATCTTATCATCATCTCCGGATGCTACATCAGAAAAAGATGAAATCAGGATGATGGATAATATTTTTCACTTCAATAGTAATATTCCATATTTAGTAAAATATTAAAATCATGGAAACCTTTTAGGTACATGACTACCGAGTTCTATTGTTCAGTTCCAATAATTTTCTGATACATATAGCCATCTGTAATTGTTTTTTGATATGTTGCAGGAGGAACCTCGAAAGGCTGGTATGGCTAATTCGCTGATCAACTTCTCCAACGAGATTGCAGTAAAGGTTAAGAAACTACTAAATCAAGTTAAAAGTACTCTAAGAAATAAAAAAATTAAAAAAAAAAAATTCATCTAGCTGCTAAATTGGTCTACAATTATATATTGACGATACTCAATTTTATTGAAGAACTACTTGACATTTTGACTGTCTTATATATATAATGATCAAACTTTTAAAACAATATATGGTTTTCTTTAATATAAAACAAGTTCAGATGGCGGCCGGATTCGTTAGATTGTTATCTATGTCTGCCTATTTTTGGGTCAAGTTATGGATAATTTCATAAGCTGGTAGGTCAAGTATGACGATTTGTATTTTTTATAATCTGAACCTTTGAAATCCTGAGTTTTCATTCATTCATTCATCAAAATTGAAAAATGATTTATTATAATCATCATTAATTTCCCTCTAGCAGGTCAGTGATGAAGATGCACAAGCTGAGAACAGAAACTGCAATAAGAATGGACTGGCGGGGACCAACCCAAGGATGGATTCCCGTATTAAAAAGGGCACAGGAGGATGGAAATCTGCAACTTTCGTGCTAGGTACGAATGAACCTTCATAGTTGTATTTATGTAGTACAACATCTCTCTCTCTCTCTCTCTCTCTCTCTCTGTGTATATATATATATATATATATCTGTTAATTCTTCTCGGTTTTTATGATCAATGTGGCAGTTGATTATATATGTTATTTTCTTTTTAATATTCCACCCCGTATTGGTACAGCAAATCAAGGCCTAGCAACACTATCTTTCTTCGGCGTTGCTGTGAACTTGGTTTTGTTCTTAACCAGAGTTCTTAATCAAGAAAGTGCGGATGCGGCCAATAGTGTAAGCAAGTGGACTGGAACTGTTTATTTGTTCTCACTGGTTGGAGCATTCCTCAGCGATTCATACTGGGGCCGTTACTTAACCTGCGCAGTCTTTCAGCTAATTCTTGTTGCGGTAATATACATACACATGATATATATCCTTTAATTTCCAGCTAGCTTGGACCCAGAGAATTTTCTGTTAGCTAACAATGATACTTGTATATTATATTATATTAGGGTTTGGGGCTATTGTCCATGACGTCTTGGCTCTTCCTGATCAAACCAACAAATTGTGGTGATGGAGAAATAGATTGCATGCCGACATCCTCAGTTGGGATAGCCATTTTTTACGCATCTATTTACTTGGTAGCCTTTGGATACGGTGGGCACCAGCCTGCTCTAGCCACGTTCGGAGCAGACCAATTTGATGAGGCAAACGGGGCATTCTTTGCCTATTTTTACTTTGCACTCAACGCAGGATGTCTTTTCTCAAACACTATTTTGGTCTACTACGAGGATACTGGAAGATGGACACTTGGATTTTTGGTGTCCTTAGGTTCTGCTGTTATTGCCCTACTATCATATCTCGTAGGGACTCGTGGATATCGGCACGTAAAGCCATGTGGCAACCCTTTGCCACGTGTTGCTCAGGTATTTACTGCTACTGCTAAGAAATGGAACGTTGTTCCAGCCCACCCGAATGACCTGTATGAAGTGGAAGGAACAGAATCTGCAATTAAAGGGAGCAGGAAGATTCTTCACAGCAAAGAGTTAGAGTGAGTAATATATACATATATTGAAAAGACAATTTATTATTATTATTATTATTATTATTTCAATTATTAATTATTAGCAAGGCATAAAATATAAATTATATATGGCTACATACCCTTGGCCATATTCATCTACGTACGTACGTAACATGTTGTCTGATCATTTTCACTCTTTTGCAGCATATTGGTTTTAAGTACTGCATGTACACTTACATTTATATACATGTTCCTTGAAATTCTTCAGATTTTTGGACAAGGCAGCAACAATAACAGAGACTGATCTCCATGGCCCAAAAAGTCCATGGAAGCTTTGCACCGTGACTCAAGTTGAAGAAGCCAAATGCGTTCTGAAAATGTTACCCATATGGCTATGCACTATAATCTACTCGGTCATCTTCACGCAAATGGCTTCTCTCTTTGTAGAGCAAGGCGATGTGATGAACACCAAGATTGGAAACTTTCGCCTTCCAGCTGCCAGCATGTCTGTCTTCGACATTCTCAGTGTCTTCATTTGCACTGGACTCTATCGCCATGTTCTTGTTCCCCTTGCAGGAAGATTAAGTGGGAATCCCAAGGGCATAACCGAGCTCCAAAGAATGGGTGTTGGGCTAATTATTGGGATGTTATCGATGGTGGCAGCAGGTGCCACTGAGATTGAAACGCTCAAACATACAAGGCCTGATCAAAAGAGTAGCTCCTTAAGCATTCTATGGCAAATTCCACAATATGTTCTTGTTGGTGCTTCTGAAGTGTTTATGTATGTTGGTCAATTGGAGTTCTTTAATGGACAAGCCCCTGATGGGATAAAAAGCTTCGGAAGTTCGCTTTGCATGGCTTCCATTTCTCTTGGAAATTATGTTAGTAGCTTGCTGGTTAATATGGTCACGGGAATTACTGCAAGAGGCAATAATCCGGGATGGATCCCAAATGACTTGAACTCTGGCCACATTGACAGGTTTTACTTCCTGATTGCAGTGCTAACGGCTCTTGACTTTGTACTTTACTTGTTTTGTGCTAAGTGGTACAAGGGCATCAACCTAATTGAGGACGGCGAGATCAAAGAAACTGGGAATAATAAGCAAGGAAAAGATCAAGATGGAGTGCAGATGATGAACAGAGTCTAGTGATCTCGATCTTCTACGGCCTTTAGGTCAAATCTGCATAGTGAGTTAAAACTTCCAGCCGCGGGCATGCATACAGCTTTTGCGGTTGGTTTTATCAAGACTACTTTTAGAATGAACAAAAGCAAGATGGAAGCCTGACCCTAAATTAAGTTGACCACATCAATAATTAGATGACGTGTGCCTAGCTTGAATATTTGTAATTAAGGTTTTGGTGGAGATTAATGGAAATATTGGTACTACGTACGAGATGCGCTATATATAGCTTGTTTTCGAGGTTTCCATTCCTTCTTCTCCTCTTCTTCTTGGTTTTGAGGTATTCATTTTTTTTTCTCTGTTAAGATGCTTTGTAATTTGTGATAATTAATTAAATAAACAACAAATTAACTGTTCGTGTTATCTTACAATCACGACAGCATATATGCATGCATGATTAATTGGCAGCTTTTAGTACAGTCAAGGGTTAATATAATTTTGTACAGTAATATACATCAGGGAATTATTATTAATTGACTCTAAATTACTAAGTAGAAGTCATGAGGGGCGTCACATTTGCAGGACGCTAATTAAATTGGCTGTCATGATCGAAGAATCCCGTTCTCAGGAATAATATAACAGTGTAATTCTATGATAAAATGGGCGGTTGTTTTACTACTTTTTCGTGTCTGGACTGCACAGATCGAAGTCCACCTTTCCCAGTTAAGAAATTCATGAAATGGCCGAAAGCTAACCATTAATTCCACCTATCTACGAACTAGTCAGCCACACGTGGAACCAGGAAAAGTCACAAATTAGTACCTCATCATCATGTGTGCGTGTCATGTTCTGTCCACCACTAGCTGCATGCATCATGCTAGTGTTTTGACATCATGTCGGAACTTAACTTCATAAATATTATATATATATATATATATATATATTTTGATAAATGCATATATATATATATATATATATATATGCAAGCCATGCCATTTTGTATTGGGTGTCGTATATATATATATATATATATATAAATATATATATGCAAGCTAAGCTAAGCTAGACTTCGTATTGACCTGTACATTCATTTCATTACCTTCTCATATAGAATAAATTATTGCATGTTCAACCAAACCAAAATAAAGTTGATCATAACGAAAAGAAACTTGGCATTTTTCTTATGGCCATAAAATCTTGGGTATTTATTTGTTTATTTGTTTATTTTTAGCACCTTTTCAAAGATTTAGATCAGCAAGAGAAAGTTTCGACCAATGATCCCACAATTTTGCGAAACGTGTTGATCTCAATGATTATATATTATCATGTTGTATCCTGCTGAATCAATCTATACATGTAAAGTAATAATCATCCCACTTAGGAGTAGTACTAGTGCTTTCTTATCGATCACGAGACTGTGTGGCAACGCAAGATTTTCAGAGTTTATGTTCAGATTCTGATCTTTTGAAGAAGCTAAAATCATTTTCAGATCTTCTTAATGCTCCACTTTGGATTATTAATATTGGAACAGAAAAGAAGTTTAAAATGCAGATGACATGAATAATTACTTTCCAACCTTATAAACTATTATATATGTATGTTTTTTATAGCCTCGATCTCTTACAGAGGTTGTTGGGTCCTTTTCGGCATGTTTGAACCATAAACATAGTTCAACTTGATTATCATTGCCACCTTCCATTTGCATCGATCATTCTAGCTTGTCCAATTAATAATTAACAGTCGAATTACTTCAAGCTAGCTTTACATATATATATCAAGTTGGTACATGGAATTAATATATATTATCATAAATAACGTTTCAAGTAAAAAAGGCAAAAACACATGAACAAGAGGAGAGGGTCTGCGGCCGGTTTGAGTGTTTTTATATTTAATTGGTGAACTCGATTGGCCATGTTATGTGTGTGGTACTGTAGAATATGTAAACCAGCTGATCGATGAGAAGATTTTTCCATTGCCGAGTTATAAATTATTGCCCACACGCCGGTTCTTTATTCGGCACTTGCAATGTGTTTGTTTCAACTATATATATTTTAGAGAAATGATACTTACAGTCATGAGTATGTAAAGCGCTGCGCAATCACTTTGAAAAAAATGAATAAATATAATATTTACATGAAAAAAAAATAATTTTTTAATAGTTAATCCTACTCTTTTTCAAAATGACTACATGACACTTGTACATTTCACGACTATATGTAACATTACTCCATACCAAATTCGGTCCTTACAGTCTGGATGAGCTGAAATTACAACATACATGTTAAATCAACGTGGGGGAAGATTGGCATGGATTGAGTTTGTGTTGTCTATGAATTAAAATGCTAAATGTTTCTTGGATTAATTAGTAAAGACTAACTCATGTCACTGATAAATATATGATCCATTTATGCACCAACTATATGTGAAATCACGACCACTTAACCTAAAAACTTAATTAACTAATTCAAATTCAAGATTTTTATTTTGATATTATGTCAAATCATCACTGATTGTAAAAATTTAAATTTAAATATATTTTATTATTTAATTTATATCTTAACACTGTCATTAATTTCCTAATATATCGTATTACTTTCTATTTGTTGGTTTTATAAGAAAAACCAAAAATATATTGAAGATTAATTACAATATTATTCAATTCATCAATTAATTAATTTATAATTTAGTACAGCTAGCTACTTCTGTCATTGTAGGCTTATAGCCTCAAAGGCCAGATTCTCTTAAATAATCATCAGGCGCATTTAGGGTTTCATTAATTCGGCCTTTTTCTTGATCAGACCCATGTAAGCCCCTCGGTTTTACTGCACAGCCCTAAATTTAGCCCCATACAATTTCGGATTTCAAATTTCAATCTTACGATGCAATCTTCGGCCCATTTGATATCCAACAGAATGGCCGATTTCGGCCCATGGAATCCACTATATGCTTTAGTTTCTTAGTTTTTTATTTTATTTTATTTTATTCTGTTTTTCAATTTTCTTAGATTTTTATTTTTATTTTAAAAATATATATTTGTAAACATATTTTTTGACACACTATTAAAATGGATCCCACGATGATTAAAAATATTAATTATTTAAATAATTTATAATTACAATAGATTTCACAACTTCTTGTGTTTTCATATTTAAAACTTATAAAGTTCTTTTGAATGATTTTAAGTTTGTTATTATTTCAAGATTATTTTTTTAATTAGGAGTCATGACTCTTGTGTGACCACCGGTGAGTACTGAAGTATTAACCTTTGGGAAGTGTTATTTAAAAATCCTTACACCACACATCATTTACATAATATAATTTTATTTATAAAATTCAAATTTAAAAATTTATCTTTTAAATAAAATTATGTTAAGTGAATGATACGAGGTGTGAAAATTTTCAAATAGAATTATTCTTAACTATTAATGAGTTGGCTTAAATTGGGATAAACCAACTAACAATAGTCTCGTTTAGATAGTAAAAGTGTTTTATCTCATATCATTTCATTAATATAATTTTCTCAAATTTTCATAAAAAATAATAAATAATTCAACTTTTTCAAATTTTAAAATAATAATAATATTAAAAAATAATATTCTAACAATATTTTTGTAATATCCTTCATTTACTTGTGTTTTTAAAGGTTATTTCACTAATTATTCTTATTGGTTCTCTTAATTTTAAATTGGTTATTATTATTTTGGTTATATTATTTTATTGTTATTATTGCCTAAACTGTGTAATTTATTTTAATGTACTTTTTCTTATTATTTATTATTGTCTATTATTTATTGGCTTTTTAATTCAAATTATTTTATTGTTGAGTTTCACTATTTTATTTTACTAAGTTGTGTTTTAATTGTCTTCTTATTTATCTAATTCATTTAAATCAGTTAAACTAGTATTTTAAATTCCCACCGTTAGATCTTTTTTATAACCCCAAGTTGAAGGGTTAGGATTAAAGCCCAAGCTCGTGGCCTTTTTTTTTTTCTCTCTCTCTCTCTCTCTCTCTCAACCTGTGTGCTTCCCTCAGCTCAATTGCACCACCCACCTTACCACCATCGAACCTAGCCATTGTCCAACTGCAGCATCTCTCTCTCTGTGACAAGCAAACCCACGGGTTTCTCTTCCTTCCACCGCTGCCAGCGTCCCTGCAATCCATCGCATCACCACCGACAACCTTCCCCTTTACTGGTGACCACCATTCACAGACCCAGCCATCGCAACTCCCCCTTCCCCTTTCTTTCCTGAAATGCCCCTGTCTCTCTCCTCTCGGGTTCTCTCTTATCGTAGCCTAGCGTTAGCACCGCTGCTACCACCCATGGCCATCACACCGGCTTCTCCTTATGCCGACGACACCCCCAGCCTGAACCCAGGCCCTCAAGGCAGCCCACCTTTCCTCACACACACTCTCTCTCTCTCGTATTTGCACTTTATGGCTAGATCCGCTTCCTCCATTACCTCCCACAGCCTCCAGCCACCACCACCAGCTCCACCAACCTTCCTTAGCTCTTCCATCCCAAGCCCAAGCCTCCCCTAGTTTCCTCCTCCATTTTCTAGTTTTTAAGACCCATGGCCAGCCCCTTTGAAACAGCAGCTCTGCCACTACTCTGCCACTTTTGGCATCTTCAGTGATCTTACGTGCCCTTGATCTTCCAAAATTTCAATCCCACTGTTGTAAGTAATTTTTCAAAGAATTTAATGAGATTTAAATATATTTTTATGCCAACATATTTTTCTGCAGTCAATTTCTTTATGCCGGGCCTTGGGTTAGATGAGTGTAGATTTTTTGATCGGATCAAAGGATGGGTATATTTGTAGAGTTAAGCTGTGATTGGCTATTTTATTCGGTTGAGTATATCATGACATTCATTATATTGTTGCATGCATTTTCATGTCTCATGATTGAAAACTAAGTTTTCATGTTGATAAATGATTTTTGGGTGCGTGTGTATCATGACCTCAAGTCGAGATGAGACATTATTTCGGTGGAGATCCTCTGGTCACTCGAGAGGGGATTAAACTGAATGACGTCCCCTGAGTTGTCGCTGAGTGATAACGAGATTAGATGAGATAGTAACACTCTCGTGCCGGCTTTGTGGCTCCTCTTGCTAGCTGGAGCTAAAGGATGCTTGGTCATGAACTCGTTGGACGTCATGAACTCGTTGGACATCACATGCACGGTTGTTACCTGTTGTGTGACAAAGGGAGCCAGGGTGTCAGGTATGCGGATGGTCCATATGAGAGATCATGGTGCATACGGAATAATTGAATATGTGAGTTTTTTTTTTTTTTTTTGGAAAAATGACGGATTTTGATAAATGGTTATATGTAGACCATTTTTTGGGGAAATTGTGGATTTATACTTGGGCCGTTTTCTAGGAAAATAGCGGTTGTTTCTTTTAATGGACTTGTTTTGGGCCAAATAGAATTTTTGGCATGCATTGAAAAAATGATCATTTTTGGAAAAAAATGATGGTTTGGTTTTATGCATGTTTTAGCATGTGCATGCATACTTGTTGATTGTTTAAATGTGCTTTTATCTTTTGGATTGTTTGATTGGTTACTTACTGAAACTAATAATCTCACGTGATATTCCTACCATACAGTTCTATTTTATAGAATCGTAAATTTTGGTGCAGAGAATGACGTTGAGTTTAAGGGATCGACTCTGCCGAAAGAGTGACATGTGGTCGCTTGTTGGCTATGGAATTTATTTCCCTTATGTTTATGTATTTTAGCTTTGTATTATATTTTACTGGATAATTGTATAATTTCTTAAAAGGCTTTTATTTTTGGTAAATCTGTATTTAAAATTCTGGTACTTAGTTAACTTCTTTTATTTATCCGCTGCAATATTTACTGTACATTTTTTACATATACACATAGTTAGCACTTGTCGTTTGGAGTGTGTGGCCCTTGTTGTCATCATCTCAGTATCACGATTTTCATCTTTACGTACGTGAGAATCAGGAGCGACACAATTTTATTCAACTTTCAACTTATATCTCAACTCTATCTCATTTCAACTTACTGTCTAAACCCCACCTTAAGTGTAAAAGTCTCTCATAAATATTTTGATAATATCTGCCTGACCTACTTATAAGAGTATCCTTATTTATTACAAACTCGCGAATTTCTTTTTCAGCTGAGAATTTTTATTTTTTAATATGAATGATACTGTGTAGCATGCTCCTATTCACTTTTATTTCATTACCATAAAATGTAATATTTTATTATTTTAAATTGTATTTAAATTTTAAAAAAAATATCAAAAATCGATAAAAAACGTCATATCATTACAATGAAACGAAAGTGAAAATATATATGTAAAATTTTTATTATTTTGAAAATAAGTAATGTAATACATCACACTATCATCTCATTTGTATCTTATTATGTGATACATTTATTATTATTTGATGATAAAGAAATATGTAATAAATGATCATTCAATAATAATAAATATGATATATCTTATTTAATGGAATGCAAGTGGAATGATACTGTAGGGCTGAACAAAAAAGCCGTATACCCATTCCGTCCGAATTTTCAACCCGATTCGAATCGGGAAAACCCGAACCGTTTAGATGAAAAGCGAAACCGGAATTAACCGCAACCTATTTGCTTCTTAATCGGGTAATACTTGATACCCGTTTTTAGCTGATTATATCCCTCGCAGCTCACTCATTCTCTTCCTCGCGGCTCTCACTCTCTCCAGAGAACTCCAGCGTTGTCCACTCCTGCCATATTCTCCGAGAACATCACTTGGAGCTACAGCCTGCATTTCAATAGGTTAGCTTGCTTGGTCAAATTTATATTTTCTCCTTTTGATTTATGCATTTCACTTTTATCTGGTTTGTCCTCGGTAATGGCAATGCTTGAAGAAGGAAACCAAAATTGAGCCACCAAACTAGCTCGTGCCAATGAAACTTCTTCATGTTCCCACGCTATTCTGCAGATACTTAGAGATTTAATGGCCTTTAATGTTCTTGAAACTTACAGTTTTATGACTTCTAATTCAAGGTGGCATCTTTGACTTGGTACTCAACCTCTTTAATTTGGGGCCGCCACAAGCCTGGATGTGTGGGTTGTTGTTGGACTTTGACAACTCAAAAGTAATTTTTTCATTGTCTTTTTATGATTTGTTTGGTTCACTTTTCACCCACTTTATTTTAGTTTTAATGAAATTTGAGATGCAATATTTGGAATTGGGGGTTTCAAGGCTAGCTTATGATGATCTAGACATATATATATATAGATTCCACTCTGTATACGGATCTTCTATAGATTCCAATGGTAAAATTTTGATTGCAAAGTAGCTTATCAAAAAACTAAAAAAAAATAAAATTAGATTGCAAAGTATGCTACATCCACCACTATATCAAAGACATTAGAGTAATGGAGAAGAGTATTAGCATTGACCGCTTCTTTATTTGAAGGGAGAGGCTTGAAGAGTGCATAATCTAAGGGAATTACTCCATTTGATATGGTTGTGATATTGGTGGCTGGGTAATGTGCTACAACATTGTGGGAGACCCAGTTAGCTGCAGTGGAATTTGATTAGCCAATTTCAAGGAGCCATTGTAAAAACGTTGAACATTTCCCTTCTTTATTTTGATGATGGGCCATTCAAGTAATGATTAATTTCCATTTGCAGTATTAGCATTAGAATAAAGCAAAAGTTAGGAAATCTAAGTTTGGAACATGAACAAACATATTTGTTTTTTGTTTCTTGTCTGTGCTCTAATGGATAAAACATGGGTTTTATTTTTTCAGATTTGACTGCAACATCATATGACAGTGAATATATACCTTGTGGAGGACGTTCCCAGTTTTCATGCTTGCTGAAGTTTGCTATTTTGCTTCCCACTTGGAGTTGTGCTCTCTTTGAAGTTTGCAGTCTGTTAATTGTATTGTTAACCTATTGAAACACCATTTTGTTTTACAGAAACCACATTTTCTACTCATTTAAATCTTTTCATGAAACTGTTGAAGAAGACCTCTTAATATGCTTGAAGTCAAGTTTGAGATAAACCTTTGATCTACCTCTCCAAAATTATCTAAATGGTCTAAACAATTAATCTCTACTCCTGATTTCATTTCTGCCACTCTAGCTTCTTTTTCTCAATTTTATTGATTTAGGATAGAGACATGGCAGTGTCAAGTAACTAATACTGGAGCTGCATTTTAACTCAATAAAATGCTTTGTATATATCTAATGCTGCCATTTCAAAAAAAAAAAAAAAAAAAAAGAGTTCGGGTTGAAAACCCGAAATTTTCCAGAACTGCATCAAGTCGGGTAATCGGCTAATCGGGTATTGGTTGAACGGTACGCCTCTATTTCGGGTCGAGTCGGAAGGGAAGCTTTACAGGTCCGGTTGGGCCGGTTGAACAGTCCCAAATGATAGTATAGTGTATAGAATTTTCATTTGAAAATATGTACTCATGCTTGAAATTGATATAATCCTAGGGCTTCGTTTACTTTAATAAAATATTTCATCTCATCTCATCTCATTTAATCATTATAACTTTTTCAAATTTCTATACAAAATAAAATAAAAAATTTAATATTTTCAAATCTCAATAAAAAATTAATATTAAAATAATATATTTTAATAATATTTTATTCAACTTTCAACTTTAATCTCGACTCGTCTCATTTTTAAAAATAAACGATACATTAATGCCTATTCTCTCCATCTGATCAATTATATACGTATAATTAATTTTATAATATCTTTTTTTATGATTTTTTATAAAATAATAATTTAAATTAAATAATATTACTTGTCTAAATTATTTTATAATTAATTAAAATGTTTTAAAATACTGTATTTGTATTATTTTTTATTGTTTTATTTTTTTTTTTGTCTATATAAATATCTATACTGGCGAGCTTCTCTATCGCACCCTGACGCAACCGCCCTTTCCTTTTCTGCCTTTACGATCCCTAGGGTTCTCTCTCTCTCTCTCTCTAGGGTTTTCACCTTCTCTGAGCGTTTTCTCTGTTATCTTCTCGCACTTTATAGCGGATTCTTTCTATTTTCCGCGCTCGTCCCCTTCGTGTGTGGTTCTCCGGGATCCTGGTACTAAAATGGAGTTTGGCGCTGGCCGCAAAAGAGGGAGGCCCGAAGCTGCTTTGAATGGCAATGGCGGTTTCAAGAAATCTAAGCCAGGTTAGCCTTTACGCTACTCTTAAACGTTCACTCACAGTCTCATACGGACATTTCTTCTTCATTGTATGTATATTAGTACTCGCATCTATACTCTGTTGTGGGCTAAGGCTATTGTAATGAATGGTGAAGAATTTCTGGATTTACTTTAGTTTTTTTATAAGTAATTTCTGGATTTGCTTTAGTCTTTCCTGTCATTTTTAGTTAGTGTATGTAGGTATTTCCTTTTGTATAGCTCCCGTGTACTTGGGCGATGCCTATTCTTGGTAATAAATCTCTTATTAATTTAAAAAAATAAAAATAAAAAGCTTTATTGGAACTATTATAGCTTTTGGCTTCCTTTGTGGTCTTCATGCATTGGAAGTTGAGCTGATTCTTTTATTTTATTGCCTTCTGAAGCAACCAAGTTGGGATTTTTCAGTCGTTTGATTAAAGTATTGTGGGTTCTTGTGTCTTTGTTTTATCATGTTTATGGCTATAAAAATGAATTTGCAGTATTCATGATGGATTGTGCTTGTGAAATCTATTGATTGTTCTTTCTATGTTGTCGAGCTTAAATTCTCTAGTCTGTTTACTCCTTTTTGCTGTTAACTGGCTGCTTTGTTAGCCCATCTTTTTGTTGCATATTGCTTCTCTTAACTCGTCCTGTCGATGGTGATGTACGTGTGTTCCGCATTTCAGTTTAATAGTCAGTAATTTATGATAACATGTGGGTGATGGTATATTTCTTAGGCTGTTTCAGCATGTTTTATTGCTATCTGTTCATTGTTCTATTTTTTGTAGTTGCACTTATTATGCTTAAAATTGTTGAGGTGGCTTCTTCTTTATCTACAGGCAGAATTTTAACTTGCCTGGACTGGTTATTTTCTCTGATGATTATATTTCAGAGATTTCGTATTGTTGTGCAAGCTATAGGCTTATTTTTTTCCCGATGGGAAAAATGTTAAAATGTGATACAAAAGAAATGTTAAGTCTCAAACTCTATACAATTTAGTTCTTGGGAAAGCGGAAATTCAACTATGATATGACAAAACTGCTTTAAAAGATATAGTTGATTATTATTATCCCGTTTTCTTGATAAGCTAAAAGTTGAAAACCATAAGGTTTACATTTTCTTTTCTTTTTACATCCTTAGTGACCGTCTTGTAATTTGGATAATATGGAGGTCTTCCTTTTTGGATTTTCTCCTCCACTAGCTTAATTTTCAATGAGATAGGTACTAAATCTATTATATATCGAATAATTTCTCCCCTTATAAAGCATCATTTGGTCCATATGGATTAAAAAAAAGGGTAATGTGATGCTACGTATTCTTTAAAATTAGAAAATTGATGTACTCACATAAAGTTTAACTGAGGGAAATTAATTAATGTCTGCAACAGAAGTGGAGTCCTTTACAACTGGTATAGGAAGCAAATCGAAGCCATGCACAAAGTTTTTCAGGTTCTAATCTTAACCTATCTAAAATAAATAGTCGAAATGCAATTTCATCTACTGCTAATTTTTCTAAGTTATAAGAAACATCTTTTACACAGTTTTTATAACTGAATTTATTTTATTTGGACTAATAATTGGGCAGTTAAAGTTGTGATACAGGTTGCACTCTTTGTTCTAACCATGTTAAGAAAGACATATGAACAGAAACAGTTGGTTCACAAGCATACCGTTCGATTAACAACTTGCTGGGCTATATGTAAATTGAAAGCCATTGTTGGATCTGTAACTCATCCTCCATATTATTGTTTTATATAATTTGGTATATAAAGATTGCAAGTAAATCTTGTGTAATGTGGACCGGTGAATCAGAACCTAAGGCCATCATACAGGTTATCATATTCACTCCAACTCTCGAAGAGAAATAACTAAACTAGTATGCGCTGTGCAAATGGGCATTTGATTTTCCATGATTCAGGTTGAATATGACTCAAGGATTTGTGTCAGCACATGAAACTTGCTCACAATATAATGATTATGACTTGGCTTTTTATTTCTATTTGTGTTAAAGCTTAATTACTTTTCAAGTGGTTGCACTCATCTTTTACTTGGTTACTTTCCTGCTGAACTGTGTAATGCAGTGAGCGCTAAGTCAAGGTAGCTGTGAGTTTTAAAGGTCTAGAATGTGGACCTACTGGTACCATATTTTCAGTAAAAATGATGTCCCTATTTTATGATTTAGTGTAGAGAAGAAAAAGTGGCCTTTCTTTGCAATCTTGCTTCATCTTCAGCTCTTGGTTTCTTCTTTGTACATTGTCATCTTTGCTGGTCATTGATACAAGTCTCGTTGGTTTTTATTCCTATCTTTGTTTGTAGGTGCATCTCTGTTCTATAAAATATTTTTATTATTTGAAATGATGGACCTTATTCAGATAACATTCTGTTTTCCCTGCTCCTTGTTAATGCCATTGCCCATCAAATTGATTATTTGATAACTTGGACGATATATGACATTGATTATATATGCATGATTAAGGCATGTTTATTAATACATAGTTGTTAACTGATGGATAGGAAATCTTCCCTTGTTACTTTGTTTGTAAATTTAATTTGTGGATGCTCTTTGTATTTTAGTTGATTATATTTTTGTACTCATGTCTATATTATAAAGTTTACAGTGTGGCTGTTATATCAATGTTTGGCATGTCTTGGACATGGCTCGGACTTATTTTAATGCAGCGTAGTCATTTCGCAGTTAATTGTTTATGGTTTCATCTTAAGATAGTGGGGAGGGTTGTTGAGGGTTTTTTATTTTTTAAAAACAAAACTTATTCTTTTGATGGTTTAGTGTGGAAGATTGACTGACTAGGTGATGAAGTGAGAAAAGCAAGTATGGAGTCTTTTAAGTGTTGGTTTCATTCTCTTTTGTCATGTTTATGCATATATATTGTAATCATCCCAGTCATGTTCTCATCATGTCTCTACTTAATCTTTTAGACCAGCTGTTTTTGTATCAACAACGTATTTTGCCCGTGTCATGCTTCTTGTGAGAGATTTTGGTCTATGCTTTTGATGGATGAATAGTTGAATAGCAAATTAGGTGGAATAATTATCATAATTTATATGGAATGCATGATTTGCATAGGGAATAAGGCACTAATTCCTGTGTACTGTTTTGAGAAATTTATGTTACCCCACTGTTTTAGTGAGTATGCTCTTCAAGTTGAGAAACCTAAGATGGATCTCCTTCCTGATATTGCCATGATATGATGTGCTTATGCAAATGGATTTTATTTTTAGTTATCCTTAGACTCAAAGTTGAGTTTTCTTAGAAATGCAAAATCCTTTGTGATGTTGACTTGGGTTTCATTCTATCATAAAAGTTTTGACTTGGGTTCCTTCTACTTGGAGTTTGCATGTGTTATTGCACATATATGCATGAACATTAAGCATGATATGAATCTAAAAGATTATAGGAGTTCAAAATTATATTATTTAAATAGATAGCTTTTATTTTACACTGTATTAAGAGCCCATTTATAATAAATTACCATAACACAATAATAAATAAATTGCCATAATGTTGACAGTTTTACTTGTTTGTATTTTTTTGTATAGATAAAAAAAAATGCATGTTTGTTCTTGTTCTCTTTTATAGCATAAAATTTGATATTTATTATTGTAGATTGTGCTTTCATTAAGACTTTAACAGCATCTTACCCTTTTTATGCAAACAACAATGAACTTGCACTCCAAGAACGAATGCATGTACCTGGTAGGAAATGTGAAAGGGAAGGCACCTGACTGCTTTGCTGTCCTGCAGCAAGACTGTTCATTGATTGGTGCCTAAAGTTGGGCCAAAAATTGCCTTTTTTCCTATAAGAAAATGTCTATTTTGCATGCTTTTTCATTTTTCCTTTGTCACGTTTCCTTTGTACTACTGTTGAAATTTTGATGTTTCATTTTTTTTTTCTTTTGTACTGCTGTTGAAATTATGATATTTCATTTTCCTTTTGTACTTCTGTTGAAATTATGGGTACTAAGTACCATCGCCTCTGCCTTGATGAGGATATTTTAGCTTTCTGTATAAAGCTTAACTTAGCATTAATTTTAACCAATTTAAGGTTCATTCTGTTTCATTGTTTTCAATTAATTGTGGTTTGAGCTTCCTCATATGTTACAATTAATTAAACTTCTGTAAAATTTCTAGACATTCTAAACTTTAGCAGTGTTTACTTGATGTCTTCCCATGTATGTGATGCTCTCAGTAATGTGATACGTGAAATGTTCTCTTCTTCATTCTGTCTCTAATATCGATTTTTGCTTTCTGATTAATGTGGGCTCATAGTCGCAGTGCCCTCTTATTGTGTATATCATACTTGTTTTTTAACACGTTTGATTTTCTTTGATATGCAGTACTTCTGGGTGCCCATTTGGTGAGGGATGTCACTTCTTGCATTATGTTCCTGGTGGCATCAAAGTTGCATCTCAGATGATGAATCTTGGTGGCAACCCTGCTCTTCCACCAGCTGCTAGAAGTTCGGCTCTTCCACCATTGTTTCCAGACAGTTCATCCCCTACAACCGTCAAAACTCGTTTATGCAACAAGTATAAGACAGCGGAAGGTTGCAAGTTTGGTGATAAATGTCATTTTGCACATGGTGAGTGGGAGCTTGGCAAGCCAACTGCTGCATCCTATGAAGATCCTCGTGCAATGGGACCTATTCCAGGCAGGATGGGTGGGCGGGTCGAACCTCCCCCACCAAGTCATCCGGCTGCAGCTAGTTTTGGAGCCTTTGCAACTACTAAGCTGAGTGTTGATGCTTCGCTTAGTGGAGCCATCATTGGGAAGAATGGTGTGAACTCAAAGCATATCTGTCGCGTAACAGGAGCCAAGCTTTCGATCAGAGAGCATGAGTCAGATCCCACCAAAAGGAACATTGAGCTTGAGGGTACTTTTGATCAGATCAATCAAGCCACCACCATGGTTCAAGAGCTTATTTCAAATGTTCGATCAACATCTGCACCTCCCGGGAGGAACCCAGCAGGGACAACTCCGGCAAGCAACTTCAAGACTAAGCTTTGTGACAACTTTACCAAAGGTACCTGCACCTTTGGGGAAAGATGCCACTTTGCTCATGGAGCTGACGAATTGCGTAGGCCAGGGATGTGACAGCCATCACAACTTGTTTTGTTTTAAGATTGTCATTTTAGATTTTATAGGTTATGACGCCTTTGGGATTTTATCATATTTACTCATTTTCTCCCTCACTTGGTCAGCCTGCCTGGATGGAATCATGGTGTGATTCTTTTATTTCTGTTACCTGTGACGTGTACAAGAACCCCCGGCTCCAAACACGCACATAGGTTTTTGTTTTTCCACGTAGTTTAACCAGAATAGATGTGCTTGGATTAATTTAGTTAAATAGAAACATGTCTAAATTTTGGTTGATATTATATTATCTATATTTATTATTTATGTCAAAGCTGACTGTATTACTATTTTTTGGCCCATGGAAGTTATAACTAGGAAAGGAAAAATCTATAACATTTAGTTCCAAGTTTCCAACCCCTGGCCTATATCAATCAAGAAAAATTATCATTATTCCCACACGATATATGAATTTTTATTTTTTTAATTTTTAATTTTTATTCTTTATTAAATGCCTGGTGGATATATGATGACTAGAATAATTTAATTAGTTTAAGAGTAAAAAATTACACCTCCTATATAGTTGGGTCGTCGTAATTTGCAATTGCATTAATGCATTGACGCCTTGAGCTTTCGATACCACTCGAAGACAAGCTGAAGCTGCTGCCATTGCCATCGTGAGGTCTCTCAGAAGAGGAGGGAGGGTTTGAGCAGTGTGTACTCATTCATTGGGGGGTACTGTAGCTGTAGGACTGCCCTATTCCAATTGAAGTAATATATATTCCTATAATGGTTTGCTGACCATTGATGGCTTTTGCCTTGTCTCTATCGAAACCTTGCCAAAATTAATATTGTCCCGTTCGAAGGGTAAGATAAAGTCCCATTTGATCACTATTTTTTAATCAACTATTAATAATTCACTACTGGCAAGTCAATTGTAGGCACATTTATTTTTTAGAACAAAAAATATTAGAACACTATTTTTTTTTTTTTTTTCAATGATCTTAGCATGGTCAAATACAGATATATCTAGAGAGAGCTAGCTAAAACGCAAACATGACCACAACAAGCAGCCACCTTTCTAATGGGTTATGTCAGAAGACTAGGCAAGTACGTACGTACGTAGAGAAATACGTACCTGAGTGTAAGGGGCAGTAGTACGTACGTACTGAAGTTAATATATATGGGCATTATGTTAAGGGGATTAATCATGCATGGCATAAGAAAAGCTTAATTTTCATTCGATCGAAATGCCATTGCCATGATCGAATGGGTTACTCGGGATAATATATATTAACATTAATATATATATATATGTTTATATATATAGCTTTTCATTCGATTGAGATGCTTGAAATTGAATGGTCGGAAGGCCATTAATTGCAGGTAATTGATTGATTTTGACTACTTGAGCACGAGATTGATCCTATTCATGTGAATTTTGAGATCAGAGAGAGAGAGAGAGAGCGTTAAAAATATGAAACCAGGGACTTTTTCTCTTAAGTCACTTACATTTTACAATGAGGAATATGTTGTTTAAATAGATACATGTAGCTGATCTAAGTATGGAAACAAATGAACGTATGGAAATAATTGATATTTACAAATCAATGACTAATTCCTAAAATTATGGTAATAATAGTTGGCTGATTTTGTGCAAATTTGAATCTTGATTTGGTGCAATTACGGATTCAGTCAATACTCCCACTCAAGTTGGTGCATGAAGATCCGTAATACTCAACTTCCGTGAAAAATGGTGAAAAAGTTCCTATCCTAAAATTTTAGTGAAGATATCGTCAACTTGTTCATGGGATGAAGTATGTACGGCATTGAGGAGGCCAAACCGGATCTTATCTCGAATAATGTGACAATCATTCTCAATATGCTTGGTACGTTAATGAAACACAGGAATATAAGCAATGTGAAGAGCAAACTGATTGTGTGATACCCCGTTTTTATGTATATTTTCACTGAATGAGTATTTTAATTTAATTAAAATATTGGTTCTTTTATTTTAAATTATCATATTTTAATTGGATTTATTTAGTTGTAAAATTTGTTTGTTAGAGCTTTCTTAATATTAATTTTTGTTTTAAGTTTAAATTGCTGTTTAATTTATTTTAACTTGTTTTTGGATTTAAAATTAAATTGTTAGTTTTTACTAGTTATTTATTATATTTTAACTATATGTTGTGTTTAAATTATTTTATTTGTTTTATAGCTTTTAAAGTTATTTTCGTTGGATCAGTTTCTGGACTCCAGAGGTGATGACTGTACCTTATTTCTTTTCTCTATTTTTTCTTTTTTTCTTTTTCTTTTTCCTTTCTTTCTTTTCTTCTTTATTTTTATTTTTCTTTCTCGTTCCCTGGTTTCCTCTCTCTCCCCTGCGAACTCTCCCTTTCTCTTTTTTCATTAGTTTTCATGCCGCCGGTCGCCGCGGTGCGGTGCACCACCCCCACCATTCGACTCCCCTCCGACCGGTGAACCTCCTCACCAATTTCCACCTCCATCCGAGCCGCCGTTAAGCCGCAATCGCCACTCCAAGCCGCAGCGTTCAAGTGCCCCAGCGCCGCCGTTGTTCCACCTCCGGCCACCACCTCTTCACCACTCCATCACCGAGTCCTTGCCGTCCTAAACCACCAATTTCTGGCTCCAATCCGTCACCGGAGCAGCCCCCACGACCTCACTTTCTGTTTTGGGTATTTTGGCCTTCTACTGCCGTTTTCACTGCCACCCACGGCCAACCCTCACTTCCACTAGTTTCATAAACACATCTAAGTTATTCCTTACCAATACCAAGTCTTGGTTCGTTCCCATTCAAAAGTAGGTATTTTACAACCCATGACCACAGTGTTTTTATACTATTACGTTGCTTTTTCTTCGCCGTTTGCAGCTCTTTGATTATTCAGAAATTATTATATAGCGCTGTAAGTATTTTCAAACTTTCTTTTAGATTAAAATATATTTTTGCTTTAACAATAAATTATGAATGGTTGGTTATTCCGGACTGAGTCCGAGGAGTCGGGGGTCGGATGGATTTGATAATGGAGTTAATTATGTTTGATTGATGTTGAGATTTATTGGATATTTTGTGTCTTGATGTTTGCATTGCATAGTGCATGCATGTTCGTGTTTGAAAAGGAAAACTGAGTTTTCGTATAATTGTATGCATGTATATGTGTTGGAACTTGAAAATTGGGTTTTCAAGCAAGAAATGTTTTATGGTATATGTGAACGATTGGATTGATTGGTTTGAATCAGAGGAACGTGTAGGGATGGTGGTAGAGTTCCGCTTGTGATTCCCGCCTACAGTGCACGCGCCGGGATTGTGATAAGTAGGGATGGTGGTAGAGTCCCGCCTGTGATTCCCGCCTACGGTGCACGCGTAGGGATGGTGGTGAGCAGAGATGGTGGTAAAGTCCCGCCTACAGTGCTCTGATGGTTTGGTTAATATGCAATTTTCTGGGAAAATGATGAGATTGGTTTTTGGGCCATTATCTGGGATAATGGTAAGGATATGTTTAAAGGAAATGTTTTGAGCCAAAATGAGATTTTTGACGTGCGTGGAAAATGTGGATTTTTGGGACATATGCATATGGCATCATGATCATGCATTTGGTTATTGCATAAATATATTTTTATCTTGAGGTTTATTTGGATTATTATTTACCTGCAGCACCATTTTTGGTATCGTAGATTTTGATGCATAGGTTGAGGAGGAGAAGGCTGAGCCCGAGGAGGTGGCTCCGCCGGAGTTTAGACTTGGAGTTGTTTTATGTCAAAAATTATCTTTACTTGTTTTTATGTTATGTAATTGGTATTTGAAACAGTGTTGAACTTGTAATATTTTATTACGTGTGTTTTAAGCTAATTTGTATTTAAACAAAATTCTGGTACTTAGTTGTAAGACTTTTATTATCCACTGCATGGTTTATTTTGTACACATGTTGCATGTACACACACTTGGCACTAGGCAATGGGATGTGTGACCCATGTTGTCATCATCCCGACTTCTCGATTTCCACGTGTCCGTACGTGGGAGTTGGGGGCGTCACAGGTTGTCACAATGTAAACTGAAAAGCTCAGGATGAGGGATGCCAAGATCAGTAAGGAGCTGTTTCAGCCAAGTGAGCTCACAAGTGGTGACAACCATGGCACGATATTCAACTTTTGCAAAAGAGCAAGCCACTGTTGTTTGGTTTTTTTGTGAGCCAAGAAATAGGACTTGTGCTGAATTGAATGAAATATCCGGTGTAGAGCGGCGGATAGTAGGACAGCTTGCCCATTTTGAATTAGTGTAGGAACCTGTAAACTGTTGGATGAGAAGAAGAAAATACCTTGGCCTGGACAGCCTTTGAGGTAGCGGAGAACACAGGTGGCTGCTTGCATGTGAGGGGCACGAGGTGCATGCATGAATTGGCTGAGGAGGTTCACTACAAAGACAATGTCAGGATGAGTAATGATAAAGTAAATAAGGCGTCCAACGAGGTGACGATAGACACAAGGATCGGAAAGAAGTGTGCCATCCTGATTGGTGAGGTTCAATTCTGTTCCATGGAGAAGGGAGCAATCCGAGAACCTAGTTGGCCACTATCATTCAGAATATCAAAAGCATATTTTCATTGATTGAGGAAGATGGCTTTTGAGGAACAAGCAACTTTGAGACCAAGAAAATATTTGAGAGGACCAAGGTCTTTGGTTTTCAAGTGCTTGGAGAGAACATATTTGAAAGCCTAAATTTAGGAGAGATCATTGCCGGCGATTAGAATGTCATCAACATAGACCAGGACGATAGTGATAGTGGAGGAAGTGACCAAGGTGAATAAAGAGTGATATGCTTGAGATTGAGTAAAACCTGCATCAAGAAGCACAATGGTTAGTTTATAAAACCAATTACGGGATGCTTGTTTGAGGCCATATAGGGATTTATAAAGGCGACAGACATGCATCTCCCCCTGAGAATAATAACGGGGAGGTGGTGTTATGTACACTTTCTCTTCAAGATCTTCATGTAAAAAGGCATTATTGACGTCAAGTTGATGAATGAGCCATTGTTGAGTGGCTGCAACAGCCAACAAACATCGAACAATAGTCATTTTTGCAATGGGTGCAAAGGTCTCATGATAGTCGAGACCTTCAAATTGCGTGTAACCTTTGGCGATCAAATGAGTTTTATATCTTTCAAGGGAACCATCTACTTTGAGCTTGGTTTTGAATACCCATTTGCAACCGATGAGTTTCTTACCAGGGGTAGGGGCTTAAGTGTCATGTGGAGTAGGCTTCAAGAGCATGAAGTTCAGCAGACATAGCTTCTCGCCAATAAGAATGGCGAATGGCAACGAAATAACAAGAAGGGTCAATAGAAGTAGTGCGAGCATGTAAAAAATGAAGGTGAGATGATGAAAAACGAGAATAAAAAAGAAAAACAGATAAAGGGTGAGCAGTACCTGAGGCGCATGTAGCAGGTGATGATGTCGTGGGTTTGGTGTGTAAAGTCGGACAAACATAATCACGAAGATATGCAGGTCGAGATGTAGTGTGGCGAGGACAGGAAGAAGAGGGAGGAGGAGGGGAATTAGGGAGGCTAGGGGAAGGAATGGGGGTAGGGTCTAGCAATATAGGCTAGGGAACAAGTAGAGAGAGGAGAGGAATAGACGAGTTAGAAAGATCAGGAATATCTTGAAAAGGAAACTATTGTTCATTGAAGTCGACGCCACGAGAGAGAAAAATGGTTTGAGTGTCTAGATTATAGAGTTTGTAGCCTTTATGGTTACTAGGATAGCCAAGAAAAACACATTTAGAGGCCCGAGGAGAAAAGTTATCTCCAGATGCGGGGAGGGTTTGGGCATAACAGAGACAACCGAACACACAAAGATGACTATAATTGGGGATGGTGTTGAAAAGAAGTTCGAAGGGTGATTTATTTTGGATAGTGCGACTTGGTGTGCGGTTAATGAGAGACGCCGTAGTGAGTACACATTCGCCCCAAAATTTTGAAGGTAGGTGGGCTTGAAAATGAAGACTTCGAGCAATGTTCAGAAGGTGCCTATGTTTTCATTCCGTAATGCCATTTTGTTTTGGAGTCTCAACACAAGTATGTTCATGAATAATGTCATGATTGCGAAGATAATCTTGAAATTTATGCAAGAGAAATTATTGTCCATTATCAGTTTGAATTATTTTAATCATGGTATTGAACTGAGTTTGGATGAGGGCAAAAAAATGCATGAGATGTGTATACGCCTCATATTTATAATGCATGAAATAGATCCAAGTAGTGTGTGAAAAATCATCGGCTATAGTAAGAAAATAATGAGCACCACAAATTGAAGGAGTATGATAACCACCCCAAATGTCACAAAAAATGCCATTGAAAGCAAAAGAACTCTTATTGGTAGTTGAAGTAAAAGGAAGTGTGTGTCCTTAGAATGAGCACAAACATCACAATCCGAAATAAGATATGAATGATTAAAAAATTGAGGGAAAAGAAGATGAGAAGGGTGACCTAGGCGTTGGTGCCATAAGTCTTTATTAGCAGTGGATTGCATGGAGAGAGCCATGACGGTGTTGGGCCCGTACACATAGAGCCCATTGCAAAAATCACCTGCTCCAATTAGCCTCGTCGACTATGGGTCCTAAAAGAAAAAAAATTTAGAAGAAAAAGAAACAATGCAAGATGTATTAGTGGTGAGCTGAGGGACATATAAGAGATTAAATTGAAATTTAAGGATAAAATAGACATTGGAAAGGATGAGGGTTTTGGATAGAATACATGTGCCGATTCCTTCAATGGAAAGAGTATTTCCATTGCAGAGCCTAATTGAATTAGGGGAAGAGGGGGTATGGAACTTAGTGAAAGTGGTTCAGTCATGGCACATGTGGGCACTGGCGCCACTGTCCACAACCCAGTCACAACGGGTATCAAATGAAGGAGAAGAAGAGGCTACATTATCAACAAATTTGGCCGATGATGGTTGCTGAGTGAGAGATCTAGCAATTTCTGGTAGAGCTCAGGTGTCAGACCTAGTATGGGCAACTAACCAAAGGGCAAAGAGGCTGTATTGGCTACCAGAGTCACCCCAAACGGTGATTTGCCGAGTAGAGAAGGGCGTGGCTTGGATCAATTGTCTCGGCCAAGTGGGTAGCCAATGATTCACCAACAGCGGTCACGAAGGCTTCCTGTTTTGCCACATTTTGAGCATCTAGGAGGGTTGTTGAAGGCGCTGGAGTGAGTTGCAAAGGCCAAAGAGTCGGCCGATGTTGATTGCACATGGAGGAGACGCTGTTGTTCTTCCTGAAACAAAATAGAAAACACTTTTATTATGGGGGAAGGGGTTCCATGGTAAGGATCTGAGTCATGAGTTGGGAAAAAGATTCATTGAGACCAAGGAGAAATTGGAAAACTCTTCCATCCTTTGCTTGTTGTTGGAGTTCTTTGAGATTGTTGCTATGTTGTAGATGGCTTAGTGCATCCCATATTTGTTTTATCCGGTTGTAATACTCATGAATGGAGTGTGTGTTTTGTTGTAGGGAAGAGAGCTCGCGTTTGAGATGATAAAGGCAAGAATTATTGCCGTGACTGAAGCAGGATTGAAGGTCGATCTAGACTTCTTGGGGATTAGTGTGATATTCGAGAGAGTTTGCAAGGGATGGGCTGATGGAGTTAAGAATCCAAGTAAGAACCATATCTTTGGTTTGATTCCATTGTGTGTAATGAGGAGAAGTTTGGTCGAGAGGGGGCAAGGAACCTTTAACAAAGCTGAGTTTGTTTTTGGCATTTAGAGCTCGAGTCATGGCCTTTTGCCATTTGGGAAAATTGTCTCCTGTAAGGAGTCCATAAACGAGAATGAGATTGGGGGAATCTGAGAGATGAAGAAGGTAGGGGGTGGGGACGTTGGAAGAGGAAACCATGGGAGATTGGGTGGGGATCATGTTTAGGCTGATACCATGTTAAAAATATGAAACTAGGGACTTTTTCTATTCAGTCACTTACGTTTTACAATGAAGAATGTGTTGTTTAAATAGATACATGTAGCTTATCTAAGTATGAAAACAAATGAATGTATGGAAATAATTGATATTTACAGATCAATGACTAATTCCTAAAATTATGGTGATAATGGTTGGCTGATTTTGTGCAAGTTTGAAGCTTGATCTGGTGCAATTATGGATTCAATCGAGAGAGAGAGAGAGAGAGAGAGAGAGAGAGAGTGAGTTCAAATCGGTTTGTTTTTCTTGAAGGGTTTTCATTGAAACTATATATGCAATTGATATATTCATTTGAAATCAAGTAGTAATGCAACTATATATTGTATATCTAATAAATGAAAAACTATACACAATCATTTCTAAATGAGAGAGATTTTTATAAAATATTTTTTTATAGAAATATTCTCAATTTAAAATAAAATTGTAAAAATAATTTTACTTGTATCATTACAGCTCATAGCATGCCATTTTGGCCTTGTTTAGATAGTGAGATGGAATTAGATTATTTGTGAATATTAGTGAAATGATTTGTGAATATTAATGAAATAGTTTGAGTTAAATGTTTTATGGGATTTTGGGAAATGATGGAGAAAAGATTGAATAAAAATATTATAAAATTAAAATATTGTTAGAATATCATTTTTGTTTTGGGATTTGAAAAAAATGAATTGTTTTTTATGTTTTGTTTAGAACTTTAGAGAATATGTAATGATTAGGTATGATTTAATGAAAAAATTGAAAATTTGAAATTGAAAAGTGTTTGTATTTTTTATGTGTGGATATTAAGATGAGATGAGATTGGAGAATTTTGCTATCAAAACCAAGCCTAAATTAATTTATGGTTAGGAATTTATAAATTATCGTCTTATATATATATATATAGTGCATGTAATTAGTGATCCAATGTAATATTTACAATTTTAAGGAATCCATTTAATTAATATATAAGAAATTATATTTGCAGTTGTGGAATGTGCAAGCGCCGCATAATCCTTTAAAAAAATGAGTAAATACAAAACTTACAGGAAAAAAAAGTTTATTTTTTAATAAAAAACCCTACTATTGTTCAAAACAATTGCATGACATTTGTATATTTCACGACTGTACTTAATATTACTTTTAATATATATATATATTTATATGGGTTAACTAATTTGTACATTTGTCACTCCCTATATAAAATTTTGTGTCGTAGTTGTGTGAGTAGTATTGTCTGAGTTCTCCCCATCTTGTGAGGTGCATGGGTACGTATTAATTAAATTAAGGTGGAGAATGAGATTGATCATCATGTAACTATTGAACTTTTGGCTTTATTAAGGGGCTTATAGCTTTGTATCCATTAAGGTTTCTCCAAAATTGTTATTGAAAGTGATTATTTGCTAATGATTAAAGAGATGCAAGAAGAGCAAGAATCTTTTTCAGAATATGGTAATCTCATTAAGGAGGCTAAAAGCCTACTGCATTATTTTAGCAAAATTGAAATTCAAGATGTGCATCACACACTATAAGAAAAATAGTCTTTTGCAGCGATTTTAATATTGTTGGAAATAAAATCGCTGCAATAAGTTATCAATTGCAGTGATTTTAATGTTGCCGCCACATTTTAGTACCAAGTTTTGAAACTGGTTTTTTGCAGCGACTTTTTTCATTTTTTGTGACGAAAAAATTCGTCACATTACCTAGACTAGACTTTTGCATCAGTTTTCACCTTTTACAACGGAAAAAATGGCTACAAATAGTATATATTGTATTGCGGCAAAACTTAAATCGTTGGGAATGTCTTTTAAAAGCGACAGGCACCAATTTTAATCTCTCTCCCCCTCTCCCCTTCGATTTTCCCTCGTACACTCAGATATCCCGATTCCCCTTTCTTCCAAATTCGTCTTCTCCATTTTCGTTCTTACTGCAACTGATCATTTCGATTTTTCCTCCGATTTTCATTCTTACATTTTTTTTCCTATTTCTCATTGCCGTGCGACAAACCCTCAGGTGGATGTGGACTCTAGCCGTTGACCACCTCCTCTCGGTGAGCCATTCTCTCTTTCACTCTCTCTACCGTTTTTGTGATCAAATTGAACCTTATTTTTGATTTTGTGATTGTGGGATTTGAACC
This sequence comes from Carya cathayensis, assembly GCA_011037825.1. Classification (NCBI taxonomy): domain Eukaryota; kingdom Viridiplantae; phylum Streptophyta; class Magnoliopsida; order Fagales; family Juglandaceae; genus Carya; species Carya cathayensis. Next base: position 228,321 of record QGSO01000174.1, read on the forward strand.
CTAGAACCATCTCGTTTATCTTCGTTGATTGAATCCCTGTAGTGTCGTCTCCAGTAGTTCTCTTCATGCTGGTAAGCTTTTTCTCAACCTTCCCACTCTCTGATCTCACCCTCCCTGTTCTGGTTTACTCAAGCGCACACAGACTCTACCCTCTCTGTTTTTACCTTTCCGCACACATCTTTTAATCACCTTTTAATCTGTTGTTGATGTTGAATGCTAAATAATTCTATTTTATTTTCAGCAAGATATGTTCGAACTTGTAGGGGGTCTTGTTGAAAATTGTTTGGCTGGATTCAATAGTTTTGTATTTGTATATGGACATGTATTTTTCATAGATCATAGATCATCACGTTATACTTGAAATGTTGATAATATAGATATGTTATGGGTTGATATTCCTATGTTTGTTGTTAAGCTTTGTGTTTAGATAAGAACAGCTTTGATATTTTTGTTATGAATGAATGTCTGATTTTCAAAAAAGAGAATAAAACGTCGTGGTTATGAACTTTCTCCTTTCTAATTTTCCAATTAGCCATCGATTCTAATTAAAGAATCTGAATTGACTATTTTTTTTTTTTATAACTTCAGCATTTTAACTTATATATATATATATATATATATATTAGAATATTGAGATGAAACAATCTAGTTATACACTTAGGTAATGTTGGCTATCTTTTCATTATGCACGTGGTATTAGCATAATGCTATTATGCCGCTTGGGCGGTATTGCTCAAATGTACTACTCAGCAAATTGTTTTTTACTTAATGATTAAGAAAGTGATTTTAAGTGAATTGATGTATTTTTTTATTTTTTAAAAATATTTAAATATATTAAAAAATTGAAAAAAAAAAAAAATCTAAGCAGCATGCCCAATAGTGAGAGCTGGACAACATAGTAACCCGACCCGTAGTATTAAATGTCCAACATTTAACGCTACATCATGAAATTGGAAGATGGAGTTAAAATGGATGATTATAATGCGTATACGTGTGTGTATAATGCATGAAAGAACTATCAAATTTTTTGTTCCAATTCCAAAACAACAAAAATGTCCTTCTCATTGTCTTGTTGATAGCCAAAAACCAAACCATTTATATGGAGGTGGTGAAGCCTAGAGAATAGGAGAAAGATCTCTCCATTATGAGAACCAAATATTTCAAGCTGGCCATGGAAACCGATGCAATGACTCGCGGACCCCAATATATATATATCTATACTTATATATTTATAGAGTTCCAATTGTCGACGTAATGACGTCCTGTGTCTGGAAATTTTTGACGGGTGTGTGGTTATGCCGCACTCCTCTTTAAGCAGCCCATACGTGCTGACAGCAGATGAACCCAGATGCCTTTCCATGCACGTACCTCCAACATCACCAACACCTCTGCTTATCGATTTTTAATTTTTCTGTCCTTGATTTCATCGGTTAAAGTCGATACATGACAACTTTTTTACGTTTTTTTATATAATCATATTGAATAATTCTATAAAATAATATTATTTTTATAAATTATTTATAAAAATATCTTCTATCTAAAATAAAAGTATATAAAAGATTATGAAAATAGTTATACATATTTATATGGATATATAGATAATAAATGAGTAGTAGGGTCCCTAATCAACTACCAGCGGGAGCATGAAGCTAATTTCCTGGTGAAGCAAAATCAAGAGTTCAAGACCTTGTTTGAGTGTCTGAAAAGACAAAAGACCTCATTTGCGTGTGATCAGTTTGGTCCAATCAAGCGTTGACGGGTATAAAATTGTCAGATAATCGCCTCCAAGCGTGCATGTTTGGATCTCCTGGGACCCCAAGCGAGTGCTTAAATGGCGATCCTCTGCGTGAGGGAGACACTACTTGCCAAAACATATTGCAGATCAGACTAAACACAGCCTCAGGATCCCTGCGCTTGTGTGAGAGAAAAGAGAGAGAGAGAGAGAGCACTTCTCTGCCAGACGTGCTCTCTGGTAAAGAGCTTCTATATCTCCTGGTACCTCTCTCTCCTATATCTCCTGGTACCTCTCTCTCTCTCTCTCTCTCTCTCTCTCTCTCTCTCTCTCTGTGTTGAATGTGTTTCTACAGACATGCATTTGTTATTTTGTATAGCAGGGGTGGATCTATGCAATGTCATGCATGTCTATTTGTGAGTTGATATTTTCCGATGAAGATTATAATTTGCAAAGAATCCTAGCTTGATCCTTTTCTCAAGCCATGCAGCTTAAACTGCTTGTTTTTCTGATTGGTTTGAGATTGTCTTGTCCCATTAGTTGAAAAGGTTTTCATTTCTGAATGCTCAGGTTATTGTTTTCATGTTTCAGCCACTGGATCTAATTTTTACATGCAGATGAGATGCCAGTACTATTATTTTTGTTAAAAGTTCAAATCTTTTATTTTCATAGCCTTGCATTGCATTTTTCCGTTTGGTTGAATAAAAATAATTATCATTGCAAGTAAATCGATCGGCCGGCCGGTTGCTTCCCTTCTCTGCAATTTGCCGGTCATGTTTCATTTTATTTTTATCCGTATACTGTGCTGTTCCGTTTAATTGTTGTATTGGTTTATTGGAAACAACGCTTGCAGTTACAGCTTATAGATTTAATTTAATTTTTTTTTTATAAATTAATTATATATTTTTTTTAATTTTGTAAAAAAGATATCACAATCGGCACTCACCCAGAATTCATGAGATGGGTTGCTTTGCCATTCTCGCATTCTGTAATCGGATAAAAAATAACTATATATTATTTCCATCAAACTATTTTTCACTTTAGAAATAGATGAAATGTTAATCGTATATCCTCAGTGTTTTCTCCCTTCTCGAGGAGATATGAATTCCATTCAGACGGGTAAGGGCTTGGCTTGACCCTGTGTTCTTCAACTTCTGGGCAGATCATCCTGGTTTTCTCCCGCTTGTTATTGTCTTTTCTCCTGGTTTAAACTGCAGTACTGTCCATATTATGATTATTACATCACTTTCTTTTTCCTTGGGAAGGAATATATATATATATATATATATATATATATATAGGATATTACCATAAAAGGTTGATATTCTCTGTAATGCATTCCCTTTTCATGATCTGCAGGTGTTTATGAGAAAGGGTATAATCTCATCACTTCTCGTAAGAAAAAAGATAATAGTAATAATTTTATAACTCCTGAATTATTTTAAGACTCTATTCAAAATGAAATGGAGGAGGGGAGTTAATTAGAATTGAAGTTATTTTAAGAATTTATTTGAAATTATCAGCTAGCTATGACTTGGCAAGCAGTTAATTAAGGTGAGTAAATAAAGAAATCAGTTCATTATTATTCACATTCTATCACCAAAAATGGCCACATTTGGATTGTGGAGATCATTAGTGATTAAATTTCAGTTATGACTCGTACATGTTGGGAAAGAAATTCCACTTGCTCTAGAGTTCATTGGCTGCAATTGCCTGTCATATTGCTAATCTTGTTGTGTCGTTGAGAATTCCTCAATAAATTTGTATGCCACTCAATTTCTATCTACATATCGGTTAGTAAACCCGACTCTAAAACTGTCTTTCGGCCACACCATCTTGAAGATTTTGTTTTTCAGCTTGTCTCGGGGTTTTACCTAGATTGCAACTTTGTTGCATTGACTGTTTCAGGATTGCACATAGGCAGGCATTGGAAAACCAAAAATGGGTGCCGGAGGCCAAATGTCTGTTGACGTCGTCGACAAGAGTGGAGAACAGAAAGCCACACTCCAGCGAGTGCCACACACACAGCCCCCATTCACACTCGGCCAACTTAAGAAAGCCATCCCACCACATTGTTTCCAACGTTCCCTCTTCCGCTCATTTTCCTATGTTGCTTACGACCTCTTCTTTGCCTTCCTCTTCTACTACATTGCTACCTCTTACTTCCACCTCCTCCCTCACCCACTTTCCTACTTTGCATGGCCAATCTATTGGACTCTCCAAGGCTGCATTCTCACTGGTGTTTGGGTCATTGCTCATGAGTGTGGTCACCATGCATTCAGTGACTACCAATGGGTCGATGACACGGTTGGCCTAGTCCTCCACTCTGCTCTTTTGGTGCCCTATTTCTCATGGAAAATTAGTCACCGTCGTCACCACTCAAACACAGGGTCATTAGAGCGAGATGAAGTGTTTGTTCCCAAGCCTAAATCCAAAATGCCATGGTTTTCCAAGTACTTCAACAACCCACCAGGCAGGGTCCTTACTCTTTTGGTCACACTCATTCTAGGTTGGCCCTTGTACTTAGCCTTCAATGTTTCAGGCCGTCCCTATGACCGATTTACATGCCACTATGATCCCTATGGCCCCATTTATTCCGATCGGGAAAGGCTTCAAATATATATCTCAGATACTGGTATCTTTGCCACCACTTACGTGCTTTACAGTGCTGCAATGGCAAAAGGACTGGCTTGGCTTGTATGTGTTTATGGGGTGCCATTGCTCATAGTCAATAGCTTTCTTGTAACGATCACATACTTGCAGCATACTCACCCTTCATTGCCACACTACGACTCATCCGAGTGGGACTGGCTGAAGGGAGCGTTGGCAACAGCAGACAGAGATTATGGGGTGCTGAATAAGGTTTTCCACAACATCACAGATACGCATGTGGCTCACCATCTCTTCTCTACAATGCCTCATTACCATGCAATGGAGGCCACCAAAGCAATCAAGCCAATGCTGGGTGAGTACTACCGGTTTGATGGCACATCATTTTACAAGGCAATGTGGAGGGAGGCTAAAGAGTGCATTTATGTTGAGCCGGACGAGGGGGCCCCTAGCAAAGGAGTGTTCTGGTACCAGAAAAAGCTGTGATGCTGGATGCAATATTGGGGCAAAAGAAAATATTGTTAGCTGGTAAGTGTCTTTAGTTTGTTGAAGGACGTCAGTAATGAAAAGTGTGTTAAATCTGTCTTAGCAATGAAAAAAAGAAGTTTCAGTGTTGTTGGGTTTAGTGAAGTGTCTGTAATGTACCTTTCCAAACGTAAACTATGTTGTGTTGGGTGAGAGTTTTTTTCTTATGAATTACTATATGGTTCCAGAGACTTCACTGAAAAGAATGGTACCTTTTGTTTGTTTAAGAATGTCAATTATCAGTAGTGGCATTAGGAATGAAAAAGAATTACAAAATAAAAGGAGATTATGGATAAAAATAAAAGGAAAAAATTTAAGATGAAGAGGATTCTAGACTTTCTTGGGCTATCTCTAATTTCCAAGGGCTACAAAATACAAGAGAACTTTAAAACCTGTAATCCAATTAATGTGGGTTGAACCTTAACTCATGAGATCAGACAGCACCATTCTTGATTCTCCTGTGTATCCCTCTAACACGTTTAAGCAAACAATCCAGCTCAAAAACATTTATGCTGTAAGTTTTGGTTGGTCCTCGGGGATACTTTAACTGTCACTGACAAATCAAAAGTTCTCTTTCCATGATCTTCAGCTCGCAGATTCTCAAAAAAGGAGCGGCCGAGCATCATTACTGTCTCTAAAAAAGAAAAGAACATATGACATAGAAAATCCCATTATGGTTCTTTGATCTAATCCTGTATTTAAGTAGACATTACATACAGACGAAAGGGTAGAGATTCGAGACACAAACACGTCATTTTTCAAAACTTCTCGCTGCTCTCAAGACAAGAAGACCAGAATTACAAGTTTTATTTTGTTTTGTAAGTGAAAAAGGAAAATCTTTATCTTTTTATACAGCCTGCTGTCATCTACAATATGACCTGCAACGTTAATTCGCCAATGCTCTCTTGAGCATTCCTAACCAAATAAAAACTTTAAAAAAATGTAAATTTTTTAAACAGAGAAATAAATAAATTTACAAAATGATACTCCTTAAAATTATTGTACAGGTTCTCAGGAAAAATATCATTCTCACCTTAATGTTCTGATAAGATCAAAAACCCCTGCGCCCCTGCGCTGCCCAAAGTGTAACTCTTTGCTTCAAAATTTTGTGGACACCAGTGCCAAATTGAGCAGACCTTAAGCAACATAAATCAGAATGCTAGGAATCTCAGAAGTTAATGATATTTTCCCAACAGAAATCAATTCCTGATATACTTCCTATTGGCTTATAGATCTCCACCAGAAACAATGGCATACAGCTGCTTTGCAGTCCATGTTACCTGTTAAGACTTTCTAGAGAAGCTGCAATCTCTTCCGCAATTGCCATTAAAAGAACTCTGCATTCTGCAACAGATACCAATTTCACGACTTCAGTGACTGATCAAAAGTTCTAATGTATTGACTAAAGCTGCAAAACATGGTGCAAATTGGTCCAACCATGCAATATGTTCCTTTTCAGCTTGAAGTCTGGGACCTCACTATCCACCACTGAGGTGACATTAGTGGTAAAAAATGATATGATATACTCGTTAAAATCTAGCCTAGAGTATGTAGTATTTATTTCTATAAATTTTCATGGGCACATTTAATGATTCCGATAATCTCCCAAATGTGTCCTTTGAATTTGGATTATACACAAGTTAACACATCACGTTTCCTATGGCAAGAGTTTGAATACAGACAGTTGAGGTTAGAGACTCGGATATGGATACATGTATTATGCAATGATATGGCTGAAACAAACATAAGAAAATGAGGCACCCAACACAAACACCTGTAAATTATAAAATCACCATACATCAAGATCCTAAAAAACTTGAACCTATGGACAAACTATATGACTGTAAAAGAAAGGAAAGCACATCCATTGTTTCTTCCCTACAAATGGATTATAAGACTTAGCTTTTCAAAATAAATAAATAAATAAATGGAATAATGTTAAGAACCAACTTTGTTCTCATGGATACTAATGTTGCATGTAAAATGATATTTTTTCTGTTTTGAAGTCGACTTCAAATACAAAAATGTTTTGCCAGTATAAGCGGCTCACCTGAGATTTTGCTGAAATTGAGCAGAGACAACAAGGCAAGGATCTTGTGCTCCATCTGCACATCATTCTCTAGGTTTTCTTTCAGCCCAGAGATGACGGCTGAGAAGGCAGAGAGCTGGAACTCAGCATTGGATTGTAAACAAAGAGCGCAACTCAACCATGCCACGGTCATTAGGCAAACCCTCACCACGTCCAAGTTACCAGCACCAAGACACTTAGAAATGGTATCAAAGAATGACTTTTTCCCGTTACTAAGCAATGCTGCTGACAAGTTACTCAACCACTCTTCATTTGCCTGCTCTTCATCATCCTATATTTTATTCACAACATTCAAGAAGTACTTTCAGTGACTCCACTAAAAGTGACCTCAAACTTGCATGTTTATTGCGATTTAAATATGCACCAAGTCTTAAGTTTAGTGCAAAAGTTGTTTTCCACTCCCATTTTAAGATTAAGGTTTCTTTCAATTTCGACGTCAGGTTCAATTTAATTATAGACCGTCAAAACAATTTTGTACTGGTGGGAACATGGGAAAATGAGCTAGCATGCTGAAATTACATGATTTCATTACTCCGTTCAATCAAGTTGAACAATTAATAAGAATGACTAGTTTGAAATGCGAGAATTGGTAAACAACTTAGATAATGCTTAACCATACAAAAAGAGGAATCTTGAGGGAAGGCATATCTATTTTATGGTCAAATTGCCTACAACAGCAAAGAATACTAGAGATCTTACAAGAAAACCGGGACAGGTATCATGTGCAATGAAAGCTAAAATGTGAGAGACAGAGATCAAAAGAAAATGAAAACAACTTTACCAATGAGATAGTGTCATCAACAAATAAATTTTCATCTTCATTTTCAAGAGAATTCCCACCACATATATCTTTAAATCCTGCCTGCTTTAGGATCCAACTCCCTGTCAATAACTTCCCAGAGAAAGAGAAACGCCCTCCCAATATAAGAAGTGCTTGGCAACATTTTTCATGGACCTTCTCATCCACCAAGCTGTCCTCAAGAGCCACTGTAATGGCATCAATTGCCTCCTCTCTGTATATGCTGTTTTTTTTAGGTTCTACCTGCATCCAGATGAGTGTCTCAGCCCACATATCTTGCAAGCTCTCACACACAGACAAGATCCACTAATTAGAAGAAGCATTGTTTCCAGGAGCTAGTTTCTAATTTTCAATTGTCAAAAGTGGCCTCCAAATGTGTAGTGAAAATACAAAACGTATGAAGAAAAACCATGGTCTTCAAATATGTTATTTCAAATAGGCAACAATCAGAGCCACTTTCTGAATGAAATTATTCATTAGTTGCTCCCGATAGAAACCAGCCATGAGTTTGTTCCAATTATGTATATTTTCATGAATACAGGGTTATTACAGTAGGGACCTTGTCTGTAACGTGGACATCACTAGAGCCCAACCATAAATAAATTAGTTTTAGAAATGTATTGTTGTCAATTTTCATAATAGCTTGAAAAAAATTTTTAGGCCGGGATCCAAAGAACTGAAAAAAAATAAAAAAATAAAAAATGGTGAGAACCAAGATCAAAATTTAAACACCTGTGTGAACTATAGGAGCATACCAGAAGATCTAAGTGTAACAGAAGGACAGCAACTAGGGGTCTGTGATCCTTTGGAGAACTCTGGAGATACTCAAGCAGAACAGGCATAATATTCACTATCCCTTCATTCAGCAAGCCTCTTACAAATAAAGTGATGTCTTTCCACCTGCGATGACAAATACAACATTTATGGGTGCAAGACAATGTTGTAATGGAATATTTTCTGATAGCTTTTCCCATTGGTAGTAAATGTCGATATTTGTAAGTTTATGGCTTTATCATTGCGGGTGACTTGAAATAGAGGCAACATTAGAACCAGAGGCAGCATTGAAAGAAAAAAATTAGGATTTACTGTTGACTTATGCTCCTTTGAGTTTAGTCCCACACCAGTGGGATTTAAGTTAATGAGCATAGGTTTCAAATATAAATAAGAGGCTTAGCCTCTTAGTTTAAGTGCATCAGTTGAAAGCTTATCTAGTAACTTTTGATTTTAGTTAAATTCCTCTATTAGCCTTTTAAGTATAAAAGGGAAAGAGGTGTAAAGTTAAAGTTTTACTAGTAGGGTAGCTTTGTAGGTGTGGTGAGGAGAAAAATTGTGTGATTGTAACAATTTTTTACATAGTGAATTTTCTTCTCTGGGTCTGGTGATTTTTTCTCCTGTTTTGGAGTTTCCACGTAAATTTCTTGTGTTGTTATTATTTCTCTATTTTTCTTGTTATTCCTGCAAAGGGTAGATCCTGTGGGGGTGAATTTGGAAGGTCCAAATTTCCAACAATTGGTATCAGAGCCACTAGGTTCTTTTTGTGGGGTGGAGCTTTGGTGTGGTAGTGTGGATACGTATAGTCTAAGGAGGTTGGAAATTTTAAGTGTGTCCATTGTGACCCTCCAATCTTTCCTGGGAACTTACTTAGTGAGGTACTATTCATTTCTACGGTAAAAATTCATCAAGGCGATGTTAGGAATGATGTGGAGAAATTGGTTTACACAAGGTGTGGAAGGGCAGATCAACCCCTGAAGTCAGCAGTGATTCTAGCGACTAGTGAAATGGCTAGTACAAGGAGAGGATTCGGCAAATGGCTCCAAGTCAGTAAATGGAGATACTGGAAATGATGCTAATATTGCGTCTCTCTCCATAGAAGATTTTGATCTTTAAAAGGAGACATGTACATCCTCATGGCATGCTGCTAATTCCCAAAGTTGTCATGATAGAGGATGTGTTAATGTTAGCAGGTCCACAAGTTTGCACACAGGCATTGGTTTGGCATTGATGCAGGGTGTGTGGTGGAAATTCATGTCGATGGCTGATGAACTTCCAGGAAAGCCAAACGTGGAAGTTACACCATAATTTTCAGCAAAGTTGTTTTCGACATGGGCCGGAGTGAAATGCTTGGAATTGGTTTATTCTGAGTGGATATGCTTTTATGGT